>JARHVA010003678.1:927500-942500 GCA_037957365.1 Torreya grandis | reverse complement strand
TCTTTTCTCTTTTTATTGACCACTACTTATTTTTTTTTGAAAACCCTTTCATATTTTATCATATCCTTTACTATCTTCATGCCACTATAAACCCCTAATTTCAGGGCAAACCTTTGTCCACAATATAATATCAAGAAAAAATTTATATAAACACTAGAATTTATTGGAATTACTGACATCTCATAGACTCAACCCCTAAAACAACATAGTCACCATGAAATATCTACAAAACTTCCATAATCAAATCCTAGTTCCCACTATACATGGCTCGACTCATAAAAAACATAATGATAGCTTTCCCAAAATTTAGGGTTGACAACCAAATGTCAAACAACATAAAAATTAATTATTAATTCAAATTATATTAAAACAATGATATTAAACAATTCAAAAGTTTATCTTTAATATAACCCCTTTTTGGGTGTTACAAATAATATTAACATGGATACCTCAAAAATATCATTCACCTATTTATTATGTTTTTTTTAATGTTTATATTTAATAAACTAAAAATAGTAATCTATATCCATGCTAATCATAATCTTTTTTATGATAAGATTTTTTATTGATTGTTTATAGGTACTCAATAGAATAAGGAGTTTGTTATGAAAATTTAATCATGCAGTCAACAATCCACACAATAAAGTCATCTAAAACATAATTATAAATATAATATTCTAAAAAAACATAAAAAAGTCACAATCATAAATAACACACACAACTAAAACATATTAATATTAGAAACTAATTATGGATTAAAACCAATCAACATTATCAAGCACAAAACAACTAAATGCAACTGAGATTAGAGAAAACATATAACCAAAAACTCATAAACAACATGGATTTAAATGTATTACATGGTATGTGCAAGGTTCCTTGTTGAATCTCTCTACCCCCAACATATTCATTTGTTGTATCCTCTCTGATGATACTCTCCCTTCTTATATATTTTGGAGAGTGGACTATATCTTACATCCACCTCAACAAATGCAAATAATATTTAGTTTGTATAAATAATAACCAATAAAATACTACTAAATCATAATAAATTGAATAAAAATGATCAATATACATATGAAATTTATGTACAACTAACCAATAAGTGATGATAGTCATTATATGTCTATCCACACATCAACATAAATGAACATAATTTGATACAATAGTAAATTAGCCATCATTAACCACACTAATATCAGTTTAATGATTAAATCAAGTTTACTAGGGAAATAAGAATGTAACAACACATAAAATATCCTGAAACGTTCCATCACTCACTTCAACAGACCTTATCCCACAAAATTATACTAAAGTGTCATCACGTATCAAAATATAACGCATAGGACATGGCTCTAAGGATGAGAAAAATACCATGAGACCATGTGATGCACAACACTAGAATCAATAAAACCATGTGGGAAGATAATATATAACTTTAATAAGGGCCTTACCCTCACAGTTCCATTTATCACTATCTTTTGACTTAGATGAATATGAATTTGATGAAATTTGTATGATGCAATTAGGGACACTTATATTATTCCTCTAATTTATTTTTTATAAGTGGTATATCTGTTTCTTCATATGTTTATGTTCATCATGCCCAATTATCTTGCAATAATAATATATCACCTTATATATCTTAGGTTTATAATATGAATATGAGCTCTTAGTTGTTTCTTTCAATGTAACATAAGTTTTATGACCCTTATTTTACTCTTGGGCCTTGTTTTATTTCTTATCCTTGCTACTTGAAGTATTTTATTTTTCATGACTAACAATAGGGGCATGAAATTTAGATCACTTAAAATTAGCCATATGAATAATTTTGTCTTGCTCCCTTGTGAAGTCTTTGGTTTTTAAAAAACATCTAAGGAAAAAATGGTCCATATAGCTCATAAGTCACTCTTTGTATCATGGAAGGTAATGACAAAAATAAAATAATCAGGACTTAATTTGGCAAGAATTGAAAGGTTTTTATTTATGCCACATAATTTTAAATTTAACCTAAATGAATTAAAATTTGGTGAAGAAATCTTGTATCATGTTAAATTTTCTTGCACTCAAACTAATGAGCTCATTCTCCAACTCATGACCCCTCATTACATCCTACTTCCCAATGAGTTCTTATAGAATTGTCTAGACCTTATTTATTGATTTTTTAATTTTAATGTGAAAGAGTAAATTTGGAGATATATAAAAACATAATAGAGCATATGCCTCATCACATCAATTAAAACACTTATCTTTTATACATCTAGAGTTGGTTTAGTTTTATTACCCATAATTATACTAGGTAAACCTTTACTCGTCAAAAAGATTTTTACTTTAGATTTCCACTAATGATAATTTTATGTAATTAGAAACATAATGAAATTATAATACATATTATAGTGAAAGGATGATATTTTTATAAATGGAAGTGTAAAACAGAAATTAAGGTACAAGGCACCCAACCAAAAATTATCAACAATAAACCCCCCATATTATAATGGTTTGGCACTTTATATTTTAGTATGTATTTAATTACAATTTTTTTAGTTTGATTAAAATTGACACTTTATATTTAGTGAATATAAAATTTGACAAGGGATGAAAGTACACCATACTAGACAAACAAGAATATGAAAATAAAAATAATGTAAAAATCTCAAAAAAATACACACACGTGTATTTATATTGAATATAATTAAAAAATGGACACCAACCACAACATATCTCATTCACAAATGCACAACATCCATAATGTGTAGCATGTGTAGGCATAAAAATAGATATAAATGTTAGTAAAAAATCAATACATGTAGTTTAAGTGGTTACATGATATATTCATAGATAAATAATGCATATAATGTATATAATGTATAATTCAACACAATAAACCACATATATGTGTAGGTAAAAAACTATGTACATCTGTAATTGCTAAAGATAGTCAAACCATGTAATACGAATCAATATCTACCTTCACACATTATGCACAACAACAATACAACTAATAAAATGTCATCAATCATGTGCTATATCATAGTAATCACCATCATGAAAGACACATAAAAACAAAGTAAAAAATGAAGGTCATAAAGATAGAGCACATAAGCCATCATGTGGTCCACAACATAGAAATACATAATATGTCACTGCACATAAACCAAGGTCATAAAAATATGTGGACATCTCCAAACTAGTATATACAACAAAAAAATGACACAAAAAATAGTAATATTTTGGAAAACACCATAAAACCCATTGAGATAACATTTTTCAAAAAACCTCCAATCCTCCACAATCATATAACTAATAGTATGAAATATTACCTAGGTAGACCAAAAACTTGATTTTTTTAATCTTTTAGAAAAAAATCATTCATGACAAATTAAAAGGCAATCTTAAGGTTTTCAGGCCTTCCAGACTCAATGGAGTAGATTAGAAAACATGAAAAATTCACTTATAAAAAATGATATCCCTCATTATTTTTTAATTCTCTTTATCATCCAAGGATGTAAGAGAAGAGCATACTCATAAATTAAAGGGTATATAACAAGTAAACTCAATTACTCAATATTTTAAAATGTATTAAAATAGAACAAGATGTTAGTCTTACAAGGACCTTCTCTAATACCATGTTAGAATGGGCCATGATTTAGAATTGGTGAGATTCAAACACACTAGAATCTTAACATGCAAAAAGAGAAATCTTTAATAAAAAATATGAACCATATAAGAGTAGAATCATAACTTGTTAATATAATTGATGAAAACAACTTTGAGGAGAGGTACATAAATAAGTAGAGGAGAGTCATACAACCACCTAAATTTGGCAATGTGAACACATGAAAATTTCTAAAGTGATAATGAACTCCATGTGTAAGATGTTAACATTGGTTGATTGATGTCAAATGTATCTAAATCAACCAATTGTAATACAAATTAAACATGTGAATGTTCAACTTAATTAATTCATTATTACACCTAATGACCTCAATATTACACCTAATCAAGCTAAATATAAATGTAATAAAAATAATAAAATGGAATAAAAAACCTAAACTAGCACATCTTGATGATTATCAACAACTACATGATTTCATTTTTAGAAGTTTCCCTATTGTGATCTAGAGGTAGATGTAATTTTACGTCTTTTATCTTCCATTGAGGATAGTCCTTATCATAATGACCTTGTATACATGTAAAACATCATCTAGGTGTTCTTTCCTTTTAGACTAATTGTGTCACTTAAAACCTTGTTTGAAACCAATTCTAATTTTATTATTCCCTAAAGTATTATTGAACTTTCAATTTTGACTATTGAACCTATTTTTGGAATTTTCATTGTAATTCCCATTATTTTTTGTGAAGGTAGGTTTTAGGCCACCAAATTTATTTTTTAATTTGTCTCTAACCTCTATAAGTGATATCAACATATATTATTGCTTAACTGATTTATCAAATACTTGGTCCATGGTGTATGGTCCATGTATATCAAATTCACACCCAATTGATGGCTTTATAACCATGATGAATTTCTTAATTTGAAAATTTTCATATTTTTTGTATTATGGTACATATTTTAGAAGTTTCATGAATTGTTTGTAGTAATTATTTATTATCAGGTCTCCTTATTTTATGTTTTTGTAAATATGTTAAATTCCAATAAAAATACAAATATGGTAGCTACCACTCCATAAACAAGGCTAAAAACTATTCTTAATTGGTGGTGATGGAGTTAATACACATCTCTATCTTCATGTTGGCACACCAAGTCATTGTTTCACCATCAATTTAATGTCTCCCCAAATAGACTTTGTTACCTAATAATAATTTATATATTTAAAATATTTTCCCATATCTATAAGTTAGGTTTTAACTCCATCACCCAACATGGTACCATTAAACTTGGTTGTATTTAATTTATGCATATCTCATGCAAGTTTTATATCTACTTTAACCCTTGTAACTTGTTGTTCATGGGGGTCCTCTTAACCATCTGGTTATTACATAGGCTCTTATCACTCATTTGCATCATTATGCCCCTAAAATTCTAGATCTAGGTCTATTAATCTATACCTTTTTTGTTTATAACTATGGGGATTCGATCAAGCTTTAAAACTTGCTTGGTTTCTAACTGATCATGATTAGCTTGAGGATTCTCATTAGAATTCCCCTCAACATTTAATATTGCATGTGTCATTCTCCCCACTAAAAGATAAAATTAATTTTGACATTAGTGAAATCATTAGTTTTGATCATTTAAATTATTCCCTAATACCGCATGTCAAAACCCCACCGAGTTTCACTAAAACCATGTAAAAAAATTACTTAAATATACTTAAGATGGTGTTAGATACACTTATTAATATAAGTGTCATATTAGATATGAGATAAACATAATTAAATTACAACATATGTAGAATATTATTAACCCACTAGGTATACAATGTCCTATTTAACTTACAGACAAGATTCTAAAAGTGTAGAGGATCAAAATCCATGAAATAAGTCATAAAATACATGAAGGGTAAAATTATACACCAATTAATGCATATCTACAACTATGCTAAAATACATAACCATTGATATTCTAATTTACATCAATCATACTTAGATATATAAACATTATTGTAATAGCCAAAACAATACAGAAGGTACAATTATTACAATATTTACTAAATATCATAGTAATACACAAATGAAGGTACACTAGTACACTGGATCTCCATATAGTATGTCATAATCAATACAATAACTTAATTATGAATCTAAAATGGTTAGTTAGTGAATATAGGGAAGCATCATCATGGCACCTTTCCTCCAGCCATAAACCATCAGTCTCCTACACACCTCCATAGTGGGAGTGGCCCTTCCCTTCATGGATGAGAAGATAATGTTAGTGAAAATATCAATAACTCAAAAAACATAGTGTGTATTATTATTATTATTATTATTATTATTATTATTATTATTATTATTATTATTATTATTATTACATGCAACATTCATAATATCATACACCAATATCTCTATCTAATATGACTTCACACACATACATGTAAACTAGATAGTACAATGGATTGATAATGTCTAAAAATGTAAAATTACTTTGGCCAAAATTTTTCATTATAGATTTCAGATTTCTCATGAATATGAGTTAAATACACACACTCATACACTATACCAACACAATTCTACCTCATTTTTGTTAACTAATGATAGGTATGTATATTTATTGGCTGCCCTTAACCTATCGTACCTATAATCCTTTAAGATGAAAAATTATAAAACTATACAAATAATAAAATAATACCAAAAATATTTCATTCATAACTTTTAATATTTAAACAACTAATCATTTATTACATAATGAATTAAAACAAGTTCAATCTTATATTGTCTATGAAATTTTACACAATTTCCCAAACATGCAATTAATTCCCTCTAAATAATTTTAAACAAATAGGTCCATCTCCTAAAATTTTCATAATAATAATATTATAAATACTCTACATAATACCTCATAATTTATAATAATGTTCAATTATATCTCAAGGATAATAAAAAAAGATGCAAATAGGTTCATCAAAATTACCTAAGTAATGTAGTAAAAACCAAGATATCTAAGAATTATAAAAAATTCTTAAAAGACCCATCTCCCTCAAAATCCAAAGTAATAATTTTTTAACTTATAAATTTTCATGCTTATTATAAGGTCTAATTAATTCCATTATATAAAAGAGTTCAAGCATTCATACTAACATATACATTATGGCAATAATCCTCTAAATTAGAAGATACTAGATGATAATTATTTTAAAACATTACTAAAAGGATTCATAATTAAAACCTTAAATAATTTATGAAATATACATACCATTCACCTATAACTAATTACTATGTAGGTTTGGAAATGAATATCCATATAAATTTCTAAAATATGTAAGTCTAAAACCAGCTTTATGTATGTAAATACAAATTCAACTTGATTTAACCTACAACCAATCATATTTGATAAAACCTCCCTAATTCAAGCTAATGAAAAAATACATTATGAAACTATATGAAAAAATCACATATCATGGTTTAAATAATTACTTATTCATTTAAATAAACATTATTTATAGTCTATATAGAATGTATAATAGTTCATACATAATTCCCAATTTTAAAGGCTCAAGAACCTATATGAAATTATCATCTACAATTGGGATAAAGTAGTGTATTTATTTGTGTCAAATATTAAGGATAATATATTGAAAATAAATCACCATCTACATTAAATATAAATCTGAGTATTCACTTATGTTTACATGAAGTGAGATAAAATAGATATTATTAGGACAAAAAGACTATTATAGGATAAGTTTTAAAATCTTATCATCTTAAAAATAAAAACCCTTCACAATAATCAAATGCAATGAATTTTCCCCAAGTTTTAATCAAGTAATTTGACCAAAAAATAATACATGTTCATCAATAAACAAAATGGTAATAGAACCCATTTCATTATTATTAATTTATGAGGTCGTATGTCCAATTCACCCTTTATTATTATGGGTCTATGGATGGAAGCACGTTTCATCCCCAAGTTTGTAAGAATGATATATATTCAAATATAAAATGGGTAATTTATTTTTACAATGAAAGATAAAATAAACCCTATTTTATTTTTACTTATTTTAGTGAGTGTGATAACTAAAAACATCAAATTAACTACCATTCCATGAAATGAAATGACTATATATTCTTACCCAAGGAACATAAGGGTTTCAATAATTGTTCATAGAATGTAATAAATAAGATTACCTCATTCCATGCACATTTTTGAAAAATTAAATCACAATGAAACTTAAAATTTAATACATTACTTTCCCAGTTATAAAATAAAAATAGCCATCACCTTTTGAGTGCAAATAATTCTAGTCACCCCTTTGAATGTAGGAATGGAATTCATTATACTCCCCACTTAGAAAACCTTATTCCTTTATCTTTCTGCCCATTCTTATTTTATTTACTATTATTTATTATTTTCATTCTCTTTCCTCCACATCTACATGCCCTCCAATTTATCCTTATTTTCTATAAGTTTTATCAATATAACTTTAAATTTCCTAAAGTTTTGCTAAATTTATATAGTAAATTCATAATTTGGCTAACGATAATTAGGTATGGTAGTTGCATGAAGTTTAATCAAGATGTTTTTCCTTTAATAATGGAAAATCAAACCATAATCATATAAAAACTAAATCCTTATCCAAAACTTCATCATAACCCTAATTAATTTGAAAATGAATTTGTAATGATGATATCAAATTCCTCTTAGTCACCCAACTAGAAGCTTGCAAATTGTATTTTTTATGTAAGAATTCTTTTTCCTATGTCTAAAACTTTTCAAAAATGAAATTTATTTTGGGTGACTATTTCCCAATAACCCTTAGGCTGACAAAAATGTGTTAGGTGAAACCAAGAAACCTTTACACATCCTTAAAATATAAGATGGTTTAAATAACACTAAAAACTTATAGATTAAAAAAAAAGTTAATTAACTTAACATTTAATCATAACTCATCGAAAAAATATTTATTCCACATGACAATTCATAAAGAAACACTTAAAAATGTTCATATCTAGATTAATAAGCAACATTAAAATGGATAATATGGGTCCAAACCAGTTCATAAAAAACATAAAAATGACTCATAATGAATTATAATAATGTAATATTGACCATGATAACATGAAATATTATGTCACAAAGAACCCAAAACACTTAACATCTCAACATGAAATCATGTAACTATGTGTGCATATGTGTTTGGGTTGAGTTATTTATACCCCCATTTTTAAAACTCTACCTCATCTTCCCCTATGATACTCTCCTTTTTTTCCCATTTATGATGTTTAGATAGTCCTACAACCACCTCAATTAAAAAAATAGTTAGTCTATATTATCATTGTAATCATGAAATAAAATAATTATTATCCACTTATAATATTACCACTATACCATATACACCATACTATATAAAAAAATCTCATATATATGCTACCAAATGATCATAAATGTTAAAATGAATGACATAAATAAGATGTACAATAGTTAAATATTTAATAATAAATGTATTTAATTTCATATTATAGGGTAAATGATCACATCAATTATTCAAAACAAATATTTTTTGTTAAGGGTGAGTTAAAATGTAACACAAATTTATTAATTTGAACAAGTTGAAATATAATTCAAATTCTCATTCTACTTAAAATGCTAAATTTCAAAGTAAACTAAATTATAAGATCAAACCAAATGAAATCAAGAATGAAACTAAGACCACAATTAATATTATCTCACAACCAACACAAAATATTTAATTAAAATATACACCAAGGAAGTAATTCTCAAGGGTACCTTCACCTCATGTGTTATTTCAAAGTCTACTTGAATGTAATATCATAAATCTTATTCCACTAATGAAAGTTGACATGTCTAGACTATAATATAAAAAAATTAGTGGAAATGCATATTGTGACTACCAAATATGTATTGGGAATTCTACAAATAGATTCTTCAATATCAAACATAATATTCATGACCTCATTGATGAGGGTAAGTTCACAAAGTTTAGGGACAAAAAGGGCCCTACCTATAGACATAATTTTCCTAAAATTTCATAAATCTAAACTTTTATGGATAATTTGAAATGGTTACACTCAAAATTTGAAGAAGGTATTAAAAAATGAATTGTAACATTTTGAGTGTAATTTCCAAAGCACTATTTTTTGAAGATAGTTAAGTATAACTAGGTCAAACATCTAAAATTTTAACAAGAACTCATGTTGTTTTAAGGAAAATAGAGTAGATAGATGGTCATATAGTCTACCATTTTTTGAACATCATTTAATACTATTTCAAACCATCTGATGAATATTTAGATAATACCTTCTAATTTGTGACATATAGTTTTTTATATTTTTAAATGATTTTTTGTATTAATTTTACAAGTAAATCAATCTTGAAAACTGATGAAAATAGATAGTCGATCATAGAAAACCCCCTAACTACCTCAAAAAATTGAAAATTGATTTTCTAATGTGTAGAATTAGGCCTAGTTTATGACCATATTTTTTTTTTGCACTTAGATCAATGATTCTTTTTTACATAAACATGAATAGGCATATATATTTGTATCATGTAGTGGCCTAAAAAAGGTATAGTTTGAAATCAACATAGTTTGAACCCTTGAAATAGACCAAAAAATCTAAAAATATTATATTTTTAAATAGGAGAGCATTCTCATTGTCATTGTAATAATTTTTGAATTTTGTTGTTGAAATTCATAGTGTATTTGATAAAAAAAGTTTAAATTTATTGCTTTCTATCAAAACACTTGGACTCAGCTATAAATTGATAGGTACAAGTATTTGGGTCAAGAATTTAAGCCATTTATGAGCCAAAAGTATTGGGTTTTGAATTCAAACTTGTTATAACACATGTATTAATAACATGTATGTGTTATTTGTTTTTGATAAGTTCAATAGTAAAAAAGGGTCTTGAACCCTATACAAAGTATCCCCAAGGGCAAAAGGGCCTCAAATGAACCTAGAACAGTACATTACCAACACATTAATAGTAGGTAAAATAGAGTAACACGAAAAAAAGAAAATAAATAGAACCATTATGAACTATCAATAATCCCATATTTGGCCAAAAACTATACCATATCTTTGTAATCACCAAGGCTTTCCACACCCACATCCTTGACCTTTTCATTAAAATCCTTAACAACAACAAACACTAAAGCTACATGGTGAAGAGCCTTGGCAACAAATTTGATCATCACCCTCAATTTATTCTACATATCCTCCATATTATTTTTAAAATCCTCAAGTTCATTAGTATTCCTAACACACAATGAGCAACTACATTTCTTCTTCTTTCCATGGGATTCAATAGTAGTCTCCTCCATCTCCTCCAAACTATACTTCTTTATTTCAAAAAATTAACTTACACATTCCTCGTCATGAATATATTCTATAGGAGTTTAATATTATCCCTCCCCCATGATATCCTTAAGGAACTCAGAGTCATCAAAAATTTGATTGCCTTTGGGGTGAGAGGATGGGATTCCAATAATCTAGCTAGATTTCCAAACTCTAGTACCGCTAGACTTCTCAACATCAATCCCATAATCACTCCTCTCATTTTTAGGACCAAGGTCCATATATTTGATGGGATATTCATCCCTACTAGAATATTCCTTTTTTATTTTATCCCTTTTAGACACTTTTCCCTCAATCTCTACAATCTTTCATTCGCTTCTAGAGGGAATCACCGTATCCAACTCAACCTCTCAGTTAGGGGTCACCAATTTTCCACTAGATTTATTGAAAGATTTAGGCTTGGCATCAAATATTGGGGTCTAAAAAAGAGTACTACATTATTCAATCCTTAGGCCCCCCTTTTGGTTCTTAGAGGATATTTTGGGAGTCTTAATGGATTTCCTATCTTTACCTTTAACAATAGCACTCAGAGTCAATGGGTTATCCTTATGCAAATAAACTTTAATAGTTTTTGGTGGGAACATGACCAAATGAAAGTGATAAAATCTAAAAATTAGGCCTTTTTGAATGGTAATGAGAGGGTTATTGTTTTTATCATGGGATTCCTTGGCCACATTAATATAATTCTCCAAATGTGTTATTTGTTCATAACACCAAGAAAAAAATATTTTATCTATGGGTATGCATTTTCATGCTTATATCTAAATTATTGAGATCCCTAATAGTGGCATATGATGATAATTTAACTTTTTCATTGAACTATATCATGATATGGGAAAGGTCCCTTTATTTGGATAATGAATTATGGTATTGTGGTGTCACATTAGACTTAAAAAATTTTACCCATTTTAATATGTCAACTTAACTACTTATAATTAAGGTTTTAAGGTCTAAATCATTATGAATATTATGATATAACTAATTTTATCATGAGATTTCATAAAATTCATTTTTTAAACCTATGACCAAAACTTAACCTTTGGAGTACCAATCTAGCTATGCATTAGAATATAAATACTTGATTTTTACTTGTCAAGATATGATTGGTTTATTTTAAATTTTATAAAGTAAATTTTGAAAAAGCATAAGATAATACATTCTCAAATTATGGTGTATTTTAATATTTATCCACACTAATACATGTTCCATCAATGGAGCACACCTTAACAAAAACACTATTCATTTATTGGTAGGTGCAAGTCACTATTGGTACCTTTACCCTATACACTACCACAAAAAGGATTAAATTATATTTTGATAGGATCTATGACCTCAATTAATAGGTTATGTTAGGATATAATTAAAAATTATAAATGTGATAATGTAATGATATTATTTAATGTGCAACCTAATCTAAGCAAGAGACATCAAGACCTAGTGAGAGTTGAATCTAAATGAAATTGGGGATATTTTTAACCCCTTTAACCTAATTTAATGACTATAAAATGAGATTTTAGGGTTGATTTCATCTAGTTTCATCATATATTACAGTAAAGAAACATTAAATGCATGTTTTATATGTATAGGATGTGGTTATGAGCTCAATAAATTTGAATGGACCATCATATGATGAACAAAAATGTTGATTAGTTAAATTTTTGAGGCAATTAGGGTCAAAATGAGCCACATGAATGTATTATAAATTGTATAAATAATGTGATTTGGAGTTAAATTAAACCTAAAATGTCATCACATATAATGAACCAAAGAGTTGATTATTTCAATCAAGGAGGCATTTGAGGCCAATTTTAACCCCTTCAATGTAACTACAAGAACATGATATGATTTGGGGCTAAATCGAGTTTATTTTTATCATGAATTGATCCAATTAGTTAATTAGTATAATTAGGGACATGATTTGGGAAAAAATGATCACATAAACAAAATTTATGTTGTAATCAATCATATAATCTATGTAGCATATGGATTTTAACCAACCCTAATTTTATTAAAAATACAAAAATGAAGGAAATTGTTTCCAATATGAACATATTGAACCTAAATGTGAGTATACAATTTGATAAAAGGGGATAAAGTATCTCATGTTTCATGATATGTTGATCCTAAACCCTAAGTTTATCATAAATATAGTTCCCTTCAACCATACTTTAATCACATATATATAAACCCATTACACTAAACCATAAACTCTAAAACCTAATTTTATGACAAATTCAACCCCTAAGTTCCTGAATTTCATCACAAATGCATTTATATGAAGATAAATGGGGCCAATGTGAACTCATTGAACTAATTTTGTGAGTCTAGGATGTGATTTGGGGATAAATTAACTAATATTAACTTACACATTGATATAATTATTTAATTATTAAAACCATAAACCCTAAACACTAAACCTTGATTTTATCACAAATGCAAACATGAAGAATATTGAGGCCAATCTAAACCTGTTAAACATGTACATATAGTATAAGATGTGATTTAGAGTGAGATTAACCTTAATGTCATCTACATAATGAATCAAATAGTTCATTCATTCAATTTAAGATGAATTTCATGCCAAATTTAACCCCTTAAATCTAACTACAAGAGTAGGATATGGTTTGGGCCAAAATTAAGTATGATTATGGCATAAATTGTTCCAATTTATCAATTGGTGAAATTAGGGACATGATTTGGGTAAAATTGAGTCCTTGAACAAAATGTATACCTCAATAAATTATTAATCTATGCAACACATGTATTAAGTAACCTTAATTTTATTAGAAATGTAAACATGAAGGTAATTGTTGCTAATTTGAACCTATTAAACCTAAATGTGAGTCTACAATGTGATTAAAGGGGATAAATTAGACCATGTTTCATAATGTGTAAGCCCTAAACCTTAACATTTTTACAATTTGAATATGATTTAGACTAATTTAATGTAATTTTGACTAATTAATTTTAATTTATACTAATTTCAAACCTAATTTGTGATAATTGAATATAATTTGGATTAATAAAATCTAATTTGGACTAATTGAATCTATTTTGGACTAATTGACATCAACTAAGTTGAAAATTGAGCTTAATTTAGAGTAATCAAATCTAATTTGGGCCTAATTGAACTTAATTTGTACATCAATAAAATTAAGGGGCCAATTCAACCTAATTGGGACTAATTCAAATAAAACAATTCACTTTGGTTTAATTATAGGGGTAAATGCATCATACAATAGTCTTGTTGTATGGTTATATGTGATGAATCTATAGTATAAATAATGCAAACATTTTGTTTAAGATATAGATATAACTTAGTATTCAATGACTATTTTAAACCCAATTCATGAATTATGTCCCCCAAACATTCCCTACATACCTTTTGTGTATTCTCTACATACTTTTCAAGTGCTTTTTTTACCCCACCTTTTGAAATCTAACAATTATCCAATAAATGATGGATCACATTTGATGAAGAGGAAGATGTTAAAAAATAAACACTTGTTAAATTACAATAGTTGAGAGGAAAATAGAAGTAATAAATGCAATTAATTCATTCCATAAAATGTACCAACACCAATCCTGATGAGTCAAATGTGGTAGATAATGAGTCGATTGACAATATTGAATATAATAATGATGAAATTGGTAATAATTAATTGAATAATGATGAAATTAAGAAAAAAATAGATAATGTTTTAATTTCACATTAAAAGTATAATGTTTTTAATTTTTTGATGATGAAGCTTTTCATGATAATTTACCCCTCAACAATGAAGAAAATTTCATGGAAACAAATAATGATGAAATTAATTATGAATAAAATTTCATGGAAACATATAATTAATAATATAAAAATGAATAAAATATCATCCCACCACTAAAAATGAAATTAATAATGATTTTTAAACATTCTCAACAAATTCCACCATTAACAACACCTCCAAGAATTGTGCATAGAAAAATCATGTAATTAATTGAATTCAATGAAAATATTTTTAA
>JARHVA010003678.1:872500-922500 GCA_037957365.1 Torreya grandis | reverse complement strand
TTTTAGATGTATGGTTGTTTGAAGACTTTGAAACACATAAGAAGATATTGCACTATTCAATGTTATTTTTTGTAAAAAGTATTAAATTTTAAAAATATCATGGGTTTACATTAAATAAATATATGGGATGTTTTTGAGTCATACCATGAAGCTATTCATGATACTATCAATATTATAATAGATCATAGTGGTCTGTTGGATTGAAATGCATAGGTATTTGACTTGTAAATTGTACATATAATCAATTTTACCATTTATTAAATTTTATAGGTAGTGCATGTATAAATTTCATATGTAATTACTTAATAACAATGTTTTGTATGTTAGTGGTTCCAAATAAGCTTCCAACTTAACATGATTGGCATTGTTAGTAAATATTTTAATATTCTTGAAGCTAAGAGAAGCTTAATAAAAGTACTTAGTGTTTCTACACTCCTAAAAAGTAGTGAAAGTACATTTCCATATGGACTTAGACATCATAGTCACTAGATAATGTGTAATTTTCCTATATATATGTTCTTAGAGTGGTGGGATTTCACTTTGGGATATTAGAGGTAGAAATGCCAGCTAGAACTCAAGAAGTTGTCTCTTCATTACCAAAAAATTACATTTTAGGACTCACTACAACAACTCATTCCATAAATTTATCTCAAAATTTATAATAACTTGATATGGGGTAAAATAAGAGGAATTTCAAATACATATCAGGGATCTTACATTTCATCTATATGCCTTAAAATTCCCATTTTATGCATGCATGAAGTTAGGCTAAAAATCTACATTTTTTTTGTATTGGGAAGGGTGTTCTTGAGTACAAAAATGGGTGATGGGTTTTTATATTTTTCATTATGAGATTCCAATAATTTTTTACTATAAATTATCCACTCCTTTGGACATATTGATAGTGTCAATTTTAAGCCAAGAAGCACCAAAAATGGAGTTCTCCAACTATAGCTTCACCTTAGACAACATTAGTTATCAGTATTTTTGTATTTTTAAATAGTATTAAAAATAAACTTTTGGTTAGACATGGAAATAATGGTTATTGAATAATATTTTATCTACCTATATAGATGTTCTTAGACTGATGTATTTATACTTGGGATCCTAGAGGTAGAAATGCTAGTTGAAACTCAAGAAGTTATCTCTTGACTATCAAAATGTTGTATTTTAGGACCCATTACTATAAATTGTGACATATATTTATCTCAAATTTTATGAAAAAATTATTGAGGGTGTAATTGTATATATTTAAAATTCACAAAAGAGAACTTAAGGTCCATCCATATGACTTACAATTTTGGTTTTATGCATGTCTAAAGTTAGGTTAAAAATTTACATTAATTTTTTGCTAGGAAGGGTGTTCTTGATCCCAAAATGGATGGCGGGTTTATTAACCAGGAATATGGGAGGAAAAAAATCTAGTATTAAATGTTATCCTCCCCTTTTAATGCATTGGCAATGCCATTTTTAGCCAAGAATAATAAAAAATGGAGTTCTCTAACTGCAACTTCAACTTTGATAACATAATGTTTTCATGCTCCTAAATAGTAGTAAAAATGTGATTATAGATGGAATTTGACATCATGGGCATTTTATAATGTGTAATTTTCCAATCTATATTTGATTAGAATGATGGATTTTCACCTAGGGGTCTCAAAGGTAGAAATGTCAATTAGAGCTCAAAAAGTTCTCTTCATTGCCAAAAAGTTGCATTTTTGGACCTATTACTGAAACTTGTGCCATAAATTTCTCTTAATTTTTACACAAAATTTATCTAGTATAAAATTATAGGTATTTGACATGAAAATTATGTATATTATAATTCATCCATATGACTTACAATTTTTCTTTTACACATGTTTGAAGTTAGGCTAAAAATCTGCATTTTTGTCGTGTTGGGAAGGGTGTTCTTGATTTTGTAATGGGTGGTGGGTTTGTTAAATGGGAATGATGGGAGGCCAAAAAACTATTTTTGGATGTTATACACCACTATGGATGTGTTTACATTGCCGTTTTTCAGCCAAGAAGCACCAAAATGGAGTTCTCCAATTACATCTTCAACTTTGACATAATTAGTTGTCAGTTTTTTTGCACTCTTAAATAGTAATGAAAGTATGATTTCGAGTGGAAATATACATAATGTTAATTGGATAGCATGTAATTTAAATATATATACATTATAATGGTTATGTATTTCCTCCTAGGGGTCTTGGAGGTAGAAATGCCAGTTGGAGCTTAAGAAGTTGTCTCTTCACTACCAATAAGTTGTATTTTAGGACCTGTTACTATAACTTGTGCCAAAGATTAGTCTCAAATGTTATAATAAATTGATATATATTGAAATTATATGTATTTTAAATTAATAGGATGGATCTTATGGTTAATACATATGACTTAAAATTTCCATTTTATGCATGTTTGAAGCTAAGCTAAAAATATGCATTTTTCTTATGTTGGGAAGGGTGTTCTTGAGCTCATTATGGGTAGTGGGTTTGTTGACATGGAATGATGAGATGAAAATAAAATATTAATTTAAATTATAAATGATTATATATGTGTTTCCAATTCAATTTTTTATCCAATAAGCACTACAAATGGAGTTCTCCATCTACAACTTTAAATTTCACAACATTAGTTGTCAGTGTTTTTATGCTCTTAAATAGTAGTGAAATTGTGATTGCATGTGGAATTGGACATCATTTCCATTTTATAACATTTATATTTAATATATATTTATATATATACATTATAATAATTATTTATTTTCACTTTGGATTCCTAAAGGTAGAAATTCTAGTTGGAGCCCAACAAGTTGTCTCTTCACTGCCAAATCATTACATTTTAAGACCCATTAATGCAACTTGTGCCAAAGATTATTAACCAATGTTATATTAAATTTATCCAAGGTGAAATTATATTTATTTAAAATTAAATTCATTGATATTATGTTTAACCCATATGACTTAAATGTTTTATTTTATGCATGTCTAAAGTTAGGCTAAAAATCTACATTTTTCTTCAGTTGGGATGGGTGTTATTGAGCCCAACATGGATGGTGGGGTTTTTTACTAAGCATAATGAAAGGAAAATAATGTTATAATATAAATTATATTCCCCTTAATATTTTTTTATTACAAATTTTCATCCAAGAAGCACTAGAAATTGATTTCTCCAACTGCATCCTAAACTTTAACAACATTTATTGTTAGTGTTTTTGTGTTCCTAAACAATAGTTAAAATATGATTTCAAGAAGAATTGGTTGTCATGATAATTTTATCACATGAAATTTTAATATATATTCATGATAATAATTATTTATTTTCACTTAGGAGTCCTAGAGGTATAAATGTCAATGAGAGCTTAAGAAGTTGTCTTCATTGCTAAAAAGTTATATTTTAAGACACTACAACTTGTGCCATAAATTGATCTCAAATTTTATAATAAATTTATCTATGGTGAAGTTATATGGATTTAAAACAAAAAAATTGGATATTATGGTTCACCCATATGACTTACAATTTCCATTTTACAGATGTCTAAAGTTAGGCTAAAAATCTACATTTTTGTTGTGTTGGGAAGGACATTTTTGAGCCTAGAATGCATGGTCGGTTTGTAAAAAAGATATTATGGGAGTAAAATAAAATGTTATTTTATTTTATAAAAAAATTTAATATGTTTTTTTATAACTATTTTTTATCCAATAATAACTGAAAATGGATTTATCCAACTTCAACTTCAACTTTGACAATATTAGTCGTTAATGTTTTCATGTTCTTGAACAATAGTGACATTATGATTACAAGTGGAATTACACATCATGGTAATTGGATAACATGTAATTTTCATATATATATATATGTTATTATATTGTTTTTTTTTTTTAATTGGGGGTCTCAGAGGCATAATTTCTAGTTAGAGCTCAAGAAATTGTCTCTTCAATGCCAAAAAGTTACATTTTAGGACCAGTTATTATAGCTTGTGCCACAAATTAATCTCAAATATTATACAAAAATTATATGGGGTGAAATTATAGGGATATATAATTTAATTTATGTATGTTAATATTATTATTTATGACTTAAACTTTATATTTTATGCATGTCTAAATTTAGGCTAAATATTTGCATTTTTATTTTATTGGGAAGGGTGTTCTTGAGCTTAGAGTGGGTGGTGGGTTTGTCAACCAATCATGATGGGAGGATATTAATCTGGTCCTAAAATTTTTATACCCCTTTTTATGTGTTTTTAATTCCATTTATTAGCCATTAAGTACTTTAAATTGAGTTCTCCAACTATAGCTTCAACTTTGACAACTCATCCTATCAATGTCTCACCGTTGCTAAACACTAGTGAAAATATGATTCTAGGTGGATTTGAATGTCATGGGAATGAAATAAGATGTAATATTCCTATATATATTTGATAAAAGTTATGAATTTTCACTTGGATTTCCCTAAGGCATAAATTGCTATTCGAGATCAACAAGTTATCTCCACTACCAAAAAGTTACATTTATGGAGATATCAAACTATTATAGTTATAAAATCATATATGACTTACAATCATACATGAATTTATTTTATTTGATCATTTTTCACATTTAATAGTTATTTTATACCATCTTTTAGAACATCCTCATAGTATCATTGTAAAATAATGATTTTTTTGTGTTATTTCCTTGTTATGGGAATGGTTTCCAAACAAATCATGTTGATATTATTTAAGAGATATTTAGTCTTTAAACAAGACCAAACTATGTTTATACATCTATAAAAACATGACAATGTTCAAATAAATAAATTATTAACCAAATAAATTAATGCAAATTAGGATAAAATCATGTTGTAGGTTATTGTATGGAGGTTGGAGAGAGGTTACAAGGGTATATACATATATTTTTATTATATATGAATAAAAGTATATTTTGTATGATTTTTGATTAAATTCAAACATTATTGTAAATGTAAGTTGACATTTTGATTGTTATATGATTTGGTTTGGTGTTTTTGGGAAGATTTTCTCAATCCAAAGAGGTAAGAATAGAGTTATTAGTGACACATTTAGGACAATAAGGTATTTTTCATGTATTTTTTGATTTGTCAGGACTAAAGGGTGATATACTGAGTGGGATAAACATGAATAGGTCTAAATATAGTTTGAACTAACCTCAAATAGTATAAAAATAGTATATTATGCCCAAAATTTTATAGGTGGATTTATGAGAGTGTTTATTAACATATTTAATTGGTTTCATACCTCAAATACATATATAGTTGAAGTTATTGATATCTAAGTGTTAATAATCATGTAAGTCTAAAGTAGGGGTTTAGGTTACTAAAATTGTAATATCTCATGAAATAACACTTAGAATATATTGAAAATGGATAGATAATACCTAGATACTATGTCCTAAATGAATCAATAGGTTTTAGGTCTTGGAAAGTTCTAAAGGATGTGATATGGGTTACTACATTTTTACATACATAAAATAGAACTTAAAAAGGGGCCAAAAGGGTGAATTAACAAATTTCCTTGATACTTCATATATGGAGTGATGAGATCTTAATACTTGATATGAGGAATGTGGATTTAATTTTTAAAGTCATTATATGAGGTTCTAGTCTGAGTTCAATTCTTCAAAGTGATAACAAAGTTAGCAAATCTAATAGAAAGGTTAAAAACCTATTAAGTGAAGATAGTCTATTGAGGGTTTTAAACTTTTTCATAAGGTAAGGTAGTATGTGCATAAGTTTTTAACTATGTTTTTAATAACACTTAACCTATGTACCTTGTGTTATAGTGAATACATCAGTTTGTATGTTCTATGTAAAGCCTAAAAGATAGATTTTTTAGTTATTTCTAGAAGAGTGATAGAGTAGGAAGGTTGAAGTTGTATATGGATCAATAAAACATTATAATGTGGGTGTAGAGACTTAAGAATGCAAGTTGATGTTAATATTCATAGAAATGACTAGGATCTATTGAATAAATTTACAATCCATACGTGTAATAATAAAGACCCTATAAAATTGTACTCTAATACTAAAATGACAATGTGAAATGATGAAAAAAAGTACTCTAATACTATAAAATGGTTTTAAATTCATAAATTTAGAAGTAAATCCAATAAAAATTTTTGGGCTAAAAAACTAGATACTTCCATAGCTTGAAAAAATGGGTATAACTACTTTGAAACTAGATAAAATAATATTATCATGGATTCTAAGCATAGTGTTATGTTTGGAACCACAAACATATTGACAGCCTCTAACATGAATTCAATGTCTAAATAATGTTCCATCTTGAAATGTGGGTCAATGGTTAAACATTACACGTCATTGTTGATAATATAAGTAAAAAAACATCTTTTATCATAAATTAGTTTTATTATTTAACTTGCCTATGATGCCTCATATAAAACCATAATCCATTATATGGTGGATTGTAGGATCTATGTAGTTTTAAAATAATAATAAAAACCATAAACTTATATAAAATAAGAACATAATATAATTTTAGGTGAATTCCATATAGGCATATGATGTCAATATTACATATATTGCCATATATGTATACAAAAAATTACATCATATAACAACATAGTATTTAATTCCAGGTAAATCTCATATAAACATAATTCCTAAAATACATACATTTCCATATAAGAATACACAAAATTAAATCATCTAAGACATTCTAATCATCAAATATCCTCCCTCTCTTTGATTTCATCAAATAAGACTCTGCTTAGGATTTCCTACTTGTAGATGGAGATCTCTCAAATGCCTTGGATTACTCCAAGGTCTAACTATGGGTCTTATGATCATATATTGATTGAAACGAAACTTGTTTAAATATAAATATTATTATAAAATTAACATAATGTACATGAAAAAAAGTTAATAAATTAATTTTAAACTAACATAAAAAATAATATAAACATGCACTTATTGTGAGCTCATGGTCCTACTCAATCTGCTTATGATGCTCAACTAGATTAGTGATAGGTTCAAATGCATGAAAAACCATGTGAAATGAGGAAGAAACATGAGGAAGTGTCATAGTAATCATATGAATTGGATTGTTCAATGTCATTTTACAACTTTGCATACAACATATATTAACATAATTTATATTTTGCTACATATGTAGTAAAATTATTAAAACAAATATATTTTTAAAATTCAAACTTAAAAGTTAATATGTACCTCTATGAGTGCTTATATGAATGATATTTAATTATCAATGCCTATGTCTTTCTTGGCTCATAGTGATGGAAGAGTGTCTAATCTAGTCATCAACTAAACAAAAAATGTCACTTATTTTTATATTAAATATTGAAGATATGTGACAAGTTTTTGTATTTTATTAAACCAAGAGTTTCTTTAATAGTAGTGCACTTCAATTTTGAGATCCTTGATATATAACTTTAACTTAAGTATAAGATAGATATACATAGAGTATGAGATTAACTCAAAATTTTACCTCTATATATATAAAAGGTGTCATACTAACATAGATATATGTAGTAGTAGATGGCCCACTAGATGGCTCTATAAATGTAAACATAGGTTGAGTAAGATCAAATAGTGTAATTATGGACTATGACAATGAAGGCACTGTCTCCTCTTAGAACATAAAAAATTACATATATATTATTCAATTTATGTGTGAATTATTTTTTAGCTTTTAAATTTGTAAATATAACTTAATTTAACATAAATTTATATAAAATATACTTGCATACATGTAAAATTTGATGTGTACACATAAGATTTACATGCCAAAAAATCATCACTCAATAGTATATCATCAAATCCCTCTAAATAAGCACCATCATAATTTGAAGGTCTAGTGCTTATATCACCATAAAATCTATAGGGGTAGGTTTGAGTATGCACACTAGGCATATTATCTCCAATATATGTATTTGAAAGCTTACTCATATGCTAAATAAGTGTAATAGTAAACACACTAAGTGCATGTATAGTGTCGATATCCACAACATCTTTCACCATATATGGAATATTGGAATTAAGTGAATTTTGGTTAGCAATCCTTAAAAGTTAATTAAACACATGACATGAACCTAGTTGATCCTACATAGAGCCTTTCCCTTGGACTTGAAACTCACCATAGTCAAAATAGTTTTGAATCTCATTGACCAATAAATCATAGTAGAGTTTCCTCAAATAATAAAATGGGACCTTGAGGTTGTTATATTGGATAATCGAACACCATCCACTATGGGTCCTATAAATTGGACTTAATCAAATGGTATTGGAATATATGGATTGGGAAATGTTTAGCGATTAGTGGAAATAGTGCATTAGTGGCTAGGTTTATGAATAATTCAAAAATTTGTTCTTTTTATATTTATATGTTATTCACCTCACATGATAACTTTTCATCGTAGTAATCCTTACACCATCCCGATATGATTCCCATATATAAATTTGAATCATTATCAAGTCAACTTGACCTATTACTAATTTTACGATATTGATAAAATAGGTGCGGTGGGTGTTGGTGGAAGTGGGGTCCCTTATTCCACTAATTATTTTCTAAATTATTATTTTTTTTCTACTACATGTGCAAATAGATCCTCTTGACTACCCAGGGGATCTTATGTAACTATAGGAGGGTTAGGTAGAGGGTTAGGAAGAAGGTTAACATGTTGATTTATTTCAGTAGATTGGGCTATTTAAAACACATCATTTACATATTAAATAATGAAAATAATAAAAATTACAAAAATTTAAGGTTATTAGGGTTAGTTTTAGCACTTACCTCCTCTCTATGGTGGCATTGTTGATTTAGTGAGATTTTGTGCTTTTCAATAAAGATCTGGCAAGGTTTTAGGATTTTCATAGGCAAAACACCATCATTTGAGGGAAGAAAGAGAGAGAGAGAGAGAGAGAGAGAGAGAGAGAGAGAGAGAGAGAGAGAGAGAGAGAGAGAGAGAGAGAGAGAGAGAGAGAGAGATAGAGAGATAGAATCACATTTTTAAAGATTAGTTTTATGGTTTTTCTATTTTAAACACATTGAATGTGTATGCATTCTTAACGATAATAATCTGTATGTGTTATTAGTGTTTATAATGCATACATATTCCTAACACTAATAATGCATACATGTTATTTTTTTATAATGTGTAATGCATACACATTACTAACATTAATAAGGTGTACATGTTATTAGTGTTTATAATGTGTACACATTCCCAACACTAATAATGTGTATATTTTATTATTATTTAATGCATGTAAATATTATGGCTTAGAATTTCCAAGCCTAAATTCAAATAATACGTATGAATTATTTACATAGTACATATGAATTAAGGTCATAACATTTACATATTAGGGGAAATGTCCATGTAATTATCCCCAACTCTATGCACATACTCATGAAATATTATTGACATTGGAACACCTATCAAATAGCCTAAACCACAAAAAAATGATAATAGAAAGATAAAGTGTACAAAGATAATTTTCCAAATCTAGAAGAAAATATCAATGACAATGATGAAGTACATTATGCATATAATTATCATCCTCCTCATTATACATATGGGTACCTACTTAATATCATTGTTGGTATAGTTACAAGGAAGAAAACATCATGTCCTATGACTACATTTGATGATAGTGAAGTTTTGATGATGATTTAGACATATGATTTAATAATTTTGAGAATAATGGGGTTTTATTCTTGATTTAATTAAAGGGTATAAATAATAAAATAAATTAGTAATTATATCATAATTAACCTAATAATTTTTTAATTATGGTTATTGTTTGTACTTTCTCAAAATAACATTTAAATAAAGAGAAATCAAACTTACCTTGAAACTATGTCGATCTAATTGAGACAGAGGTTGATATTGACTATGGAGAACTATGAGACTATTGTAAACTAAGATCTAAAATTCATTTTTTGATTAGATAGGTGCACTAAAAGTGGACAAGAGTGGAACTAATGATATATTCCTTATTCAATATTGTTGTCCTAAGATTTTGAGCTTCTTGGGTTTTTTTTATAGGTCTTTGTGACACTATCTATGAATTTGTGAAGATTCATTGAAAATAGTGATTTCTATAGAGCTGATTTTATTTATTTCTAAGCCTTAAATATAATTGAGTAAAACTTTGGAAAACAAGGTAAATGGGTTAGTATGTGTAAGATGCACGTTTCACACCCCATGTGTGGGCACATTGCCTACACCCTAATACTCTGAATAAGGATCAAGCCATATATAGTTTTCCCTTTGAAAGTGGTTGGTGCAATTATGGTATGATAATGTAAGTAAATGCCAAACTAGGTGTGCTTGAGATGACTATGGACTGGTATGGAGATTTAGATATTCTTAGGAATATAGTAGATGGTTATATGTAGATAATAGGGAGGATTGCATGAGTTGTTTCACTTGTATTCTTGATTACTTGATAATATTTTCCAACCCCTTCCAAATGATGTTTTAATGATGTTTTGATTACTTGATAATATTTTCCATTTCTTATAGGTATCTATTGGTCATAGATTGAATTTACTCGTGTTAGGCTGACAAGGATAAGGATGGGAAATTGGAAGGAATTTACCATTTGGGCTAGAAATGAGCTTTGAAAATAGCACTGATAGTAGATAATAGTGTCACTAACATTCCTATCTGAGTTGGGTTCTATTATCCTAGGTAGATGAGACCTAGGGGGATGTATTGGTCATGAAAAGAATGTCTTGGCTAAGCTAGGATCAGGTCTAGAAGGCTATAGATGACTAGGAATCAATGAAAATAGTCGTATGAGGGTCATGAGAGAAAGAAAGAGGGACCTATGGGCTGGATGTCATTATCCATGCTCAAGTTACCAATTTTTGCATTTTATATAACTACATTCCCCCCTTATTCTAGTGATGTAGCAAAGTTAAATACTAGGATAAAGGAAATAAATAAAGCATACCTAAAATTACCTTCAAGGATGAAACTCATGAAGCTTATGTTATGTTGGGTGTGCATAGAGAGAGCATGCTGTGAAGTGCAAATCTATAAGAGAAAACAAAGAGTAGATTAGTTCTTACTAGATATGCTATATATAAAATAACAACATACAAAGATGGGTAAAAGAGAGGAAGAGAAAGGAATGAATACAGCTCATTGAGTATGTAGACCAATACAAAATATATTGTGATGTTGATTGATGCTGGGTAATGTTGGATGTGTGTTGTAGCCAACGAATGGAGTTGAGTGCTCAATTCCTCAAAAAGTGGCTCAAGAATGAAAAGGCTAGCCCTTTAGCTCCATTATTTCCTGGTAAATGAATATAATTTATTATGAATGTGTTAATTAATGTTGTAACTAAGTTTCAAATCCCTTTGAATAGGTAGCTCAAGAATACAAAGGCTTACTAATCCTTTGGCTCCATCGTTGCCTTATGAAGTGAAACTATAAAATGATACCTGTATGGAATGTGTGTCATACGAAATGGATCATAAACCCCATGAATGTAATATGATCTACGAATTTTGGTGTGGATAGTTGAATGTATGCTAGAACCTAGGCCACTCTTGGCCATTCATAAAGATGGAGATTATGCTTATATGAAAGCCACTCTAAAACTAGGAATCTAGATTATGTGGAAGCAACTTTAATACTTAAGAAATCAGAAGTTAGGCTTATATAAAATCCAAACCAAAATTATGCCAACCACCTACATATGGAGTAAGGCACACAACTATAGATAATTTTTGGATAATGTTGAACTAGGAAAGAAAATAAACAAATGTGCCACATATATTGCCCCCAGTCATTGATGTTTGGAATGTGGATTTTAATATGGAAGTTTACCAACTAATTTATATAAAACTATAAGTGAGAGCCATCATGTTGTGTATGATTCCCCCTATATCTAGATTCTTTCAGAAAAAGGTGTACTAAAACTACTAATTCTAAACTGGTATGGCTGTGCAAATCTATAACTAAACTTACTTTTTTGCCTACTTCTAGATATTTTTGGATTTTTACTATTTGGATAGTGGTACTAGAAGTAGAAAGTAGAACCACTTATGCTATACTCCAATCTTGGCTCTATTGTCTTGGGCCAAATCTGATGATTGTTCTAGATTTTTAACTATTTGCCTTGCCTATTATAATTAGTTTGATCCTTGGTTGTTATTTTTAGTGTTCTAAAACTAGATTTTTTGGCTGATAGGAGATCTAATCTCTGAGACAAAACCATATTTGTTTCCCCCTCTTCTGAGGGTAGGAATTAATACCCTACAATGACTACTCTTTGAATAAATAGCCCTACAAGTGGGTTATGCTATAAAACATATGATATAGCAATTATAATTGATAAGATATCCCAAGATATAAAATGGTTTGTATTGAGATATTTTTAGATCAATAGGGGTATTCCTAGATAAATGTAACATTATAATAGAATGTGTAATATACTAAACTAGAATTTAAAGTATGGTTAATTTTTGGTTGTTAGTTGTTAGTTGTTAGTAATCTTGAGGGATGGAGCATGATGTCCATCATGGCATCTAAGAAGAGAGATAATGCATGATTTGGATCATGTCATTACAATAATCAAGCACAAGCACACAAATCAAGAAGTAGAAAGCGTATAAGAGTGGCCAAGGGGCCAAGAAATAAGGGACATGGGCACATGTCATTCAAAATAGAAAATAAGCATACAAGGCATGTTAAAATGCCACATACACATGAAGCTAAAATAATCAAGTTGGCATGAAAGCCATAATCACATAAAAGAGTATAGGTAATGGACATTACCAAATGTTGAAAGGTACATACATGAATAGAAGGCAAAGGACACTGGAAAATGTCCTAAGGCATACACAAGATAAAATAAGAACTAAGAAATGCAACTAATTAGCTATGTTAATCAAAAAAATAAATCATGTAAGGAACTATAAGTATAATCATATCTAAATAATCAAATCAAGAGGGATAGTATGTAAGATATGTTAGTACAAGACTAGGTATATACTAAGAAATATAAAAGTGTTATATACTAGTGAGTGTCGATAGAATAATCTATGTAAGATATTAAATAATGTACATCTACATGATAACTAGAATGTGTGGTGTAGAAATGACATAACCTAGATAGTGTAATCATGTAGAAGATGCCCTTAGTGGGTATGCATATCAATGTGTTTCTCGTTGTAGAAGTACGATACCCCCTTAATGGGTAGAATGAAGCAATCAAAGAGCTAGATGTCACTATACACATTCAAAGGAAGATAAAGTTAACCATGGTAATATAGATAAATTGATAAATAATAAGCATAGAACAATAAATGTAAGTCTAACATAGTAGTAGCAATGTAAAGTTTGGATGGTGTATATAAATGAAATGTTTTTATGTTTTTGAAATTATTTAAATGTTTTTGTTTTTTTTTAAATTATTGTTTTTGGTATTTTTGAGAATATTTGAGATATGTATAATCAATCATAGGTAAAATATGTACAATCAAGTGAATGAGGCTATGTACATGTAAGTGGGGAAAGGATGAGACTAACCGATGAGTTTCATGGGAGACTCCCTATCATGGTATCTGTTATTAAGGAGAGGAATCATGCATGATCATGAAACATGATGGAAATGATAAGACTATGGATTTGAAATTTATATATGCTAAAAATGCTCTAAAATATATATAGTAAAAACCAATTTTGGGGTCCCCCTATAACTATGAGAAGTGGATGCAATTATAGAGATCTTAGGGACCCATTTGGTAGTAAGAGAAGCTCTCTAAACATGTGCTCTACATGTAGATGCATGATATCTCAATGAGACTACCCTAGGTGTGAACAATGTAGTTAGAAGCTATATATAATCCTAAATTTATGGAGGTGTATGAACCCTCTATGTCGGTGAGGGATGTCTCAACTGTGTTTGAATCTATACTAGAGGAGGAACTATAACTAGTGGAGAAATTGGAACCAAAAATTGTACTAAAACTATTGATTTTACTGTAAAAGATGGATCTAAAGTGGGGAGTGGGAACTCATATGTAACTCCACCAAATATAATAGCCTAATTAGTGTGAATGAACATCACGCATCTATGAAATTTTGAAGGTACTACTCAAAGTTTTTTAATCCATGGTTGACCAAGTAACATATCAAAAACTCCCACACTAAGAACTATAGTGAATGGTGTGGTAATGTGTACTGGACCAACCTATAGAGGAAGTATAATATAACCCAATGAACTTTTTATGTGCCCACTAAATCCACTAATAACTATTTGTCAGGGTAATATCCTACTTTGAATATCCCAAATGCTACAATAATGTCATAGTGCACATGTTCACACTAGATCTAATGTCTATGAGACCATTATGAATAGGATGATTATCAATGTGAGCTCTAATAAAGAGAGCATGATAATATGTATCATCCTCAATGATATCATACTCTGAGAAGGAGATGGAAGGTCTAGCTAAAACTCTATAATTATATACACTAATCATGTTGCTCAAAAGATATGATTCAACTATAGGTACCCTATATGTATCTAGTGGTGGATGTGTATGATATGCATGGTGAACCCCTAATGTGTCCCCTACCTCTTATTTGGAATGATATGTAAAAAGATCTAAAAGTATTTTCAATGCTTTATCTTGTGTTTTTTTGGTCTGAGGAGGCTCAATTGAAGTGCCAAGATCAATATGATTACCATCTATTAAATCATATATCTTGTGTCTCAAATTGATGCATTTATTTGTTGTATGGCCTAGTGCCTTGTGAAAATCATAAAATGCATGATCATCATATACCCATAGAAGAGGCTTGGTTGGGTCAACTTATTGAATAGGAGGGAGAGATATGATGTTACATTCTAATAACTACTATAAAACTCTAGCTATAAAAACTAATAGATTGGTAATTGTACACCAAGGAGGTGCTGATAAAACCACATGGTGGGGGGATATAAACCCACATTAACAATAGTTTGATTTTAGGTCTTGTTATCATTGACCTTGATTTTGTATGGGACTTTGTTGTTACTCTTCTTGGTTGTTTCTGAGGTACTTATGTACTTGAGTTTACCTATTGAAAATAACTTGACTTATCTTTCCATTAGTGTGTGACACATTTTAGTGAAGGAAGAAAATATTTTGAAAATACTTAATTCATTCAAAGTTGGTAGAATAATCTATTTGAAGAGATCCTATAACTCTTGATTAGCTATGGGGCTAGTCATCTTAGCCAAGATAGTCTTATAACAAAGAACATAATCTATAAGATGCTCATTTAACCTTTGTTTCTATTATGAAACTTGAGAATATGAAATTTTATCACCAATGTTGATGTTGAAATGGGCTAGGAACATGTCAGCTAAAGGATTAAATGCATTGACTGACTGATTTGGTAAATTATAGAACCATTGTAAAGCATAATCCTTTAGGCTCTATGGAAAGAGCTTGGTAAGTAGCTAGTCATTTGGTACATAGTCCAAGAAAGCTACATGAAAATCTCTCAAATGTGTATATGGATCACCCTTTCCATCATAAATAGTAATCTTGGTTTGAAAAAAACCTTATGGAAAGGGTGTGGAAGCAATGTGGCATGCCAATGGTGTATGCAATAGAGCAAAAGAGTCCAAAGCCTATGTAGGTCTAGAGTTACGTTTATCAAGATTTAGTACCTTAGATTGAAGAGATTTTATCTCTTGAATAAGGGATACCACATTAGGAGAAAAAGATGTACTAGTTATAGCTGGTGGCATAGAGGTAAGTTGGGCTACTATAGGGCTTGTTAAGACATATTGCCCCTGTAGTGTCATTTGCAATTGGCTGCTATGTGGTTTGAGAAGATTGACTATTTTTACTCTTTATTTCTCTTCTAGTAGTATTTTAAGCATGTCATATTGCATGTCAGGGTGTTTAGTTAAGAGTTCCTAAACTTCCATTTTATCAATTTCATTAAAACTAGTATATTGGGCCATTAGTAATGTGGGAAAACAAGTTGAAATTTGATTGAATCTTTTGCAAAAAAAATTAATAGGCAAAGTTCAAAATAAAGAACAAACTAAATATAGGAAATGTAAAATCCTAAAAAAAAAAAAAATTGGAAATTGAATAAAAAATATACAAAGATATTAAACATGTAAGGTGATACCTCAAGAAGTAATGAGATCTACTATATTCAACTAGGGTTTTGAAAAAAATAATTATTTTTAGATTTACTATGAAAATTTGAAATTTAAATTGAATTTTTAAGTTAGATATGCAAAAAAAAATGATTTATTGGAAAATTTATGATTTAATAGGACCTAGTATGTGTAACTAATTTTTTGAAAAATAAATATTTTTGAAAATTAATATTGAATTGTAAAATTTGAATGGATTTTCTACTTTAAATATGCAACTAAAAATTCAGAAAATTGTTAGAAAATGCTTCAGTGAATAGGACCTAGTATGTGTAGCCAGAGTTTTAAAAAATAAATATTTTTAAAAAATTTATTTAATTTTAAATTTTGACTAGATTTTTTTATTTTAATATACTAGTAAAAATTAAAAAAATTGTTGGACAATTACTAGAAAAATACTAGGACCTGGTATAGGCAACTAGGGTTTGAAAGAAAATTATTTTAAAATTTTCTACAAAATTTTAAAATTTGAAATGAATTTTTAATTTAAATATTCAAATAACAATTTATAAATTTATAGGGAAAATCATTAGGAATTTTACCCTAGATTTTCAAGGGTTTTTGTGTGTAAACAACGTAAGTCAAGTTCACCAAATGATTTAATAGTTTTGGGAATAATGGGGTTTCATTCCTAATTTAGTTAAAGGGTCTAAGTATTAAAATTAATCAATAATTATGACATAATTAACCTACTTATTTGTTAATTTTGATTGTTATTTAGAATTTATGAAAATAACAAGTAAATAATGAGAAATCAAACTTAGCTTGAAATTGTGTTGATCTGACTAAGACAGAGGTTGAAATTGATTGTGTAGGACTATTATACTATCACAAATTGAGATTTGAACTTTTTCTATGATTAAATAGGAACACTAAAAGTAGATAGGAGTGGCACTAGTGTTGTCATCCTTATTTGATGTTATTGTCCTGAGAGTCTGAGCTTCTTGGGTTTTGTTCAATAGGTCTCTATGACACTATCTCTAAATTTGCAAAACATTTCTATCAACAATTTTCCTTGTAGATATAATTTTATTCATTTTTAAGCCTTTAATGTACTTAAACAAAATTTTAGAAAATAGGGAAAATGGTTTAGTTCTTATAATATGCACTACATGTGCTTCGTACCCTATGTATGGGCATGATAGATACATACCAATATTCTAAAGAGGGATAACTCCATATGTAGTTCTCCTTTTAAAACTTCTTAGTGTAATTATGGTAAGAGAATGCAAGGAAATTCTAAACTAGGTATGCTTGAGATGACTAGGGATTGGTGTAGAGATTTAGATGTGCTTAGGAATGTACTTAATGGTTATATGTAAAGAATAGGAAAGATTACCTAAGTGGTTTCACTTGATTTCTTGCTTGCTTGATTATATTTTCCAACCCCTTCCAAATGATCTTTGAATGGAATTTTATAGGGATCTATTGGTCATGGATTTAATTTGATCACACTAGGTTAACAACGATAAGGATGGGAAATCAAAATGAATTTATCATTGGGGCTAGAAATGATCTTGGATAATAATTTCCAAAGTGAAAAATAGTGGAACTAGTGCTCCTATCCTAGTTGGGCACAATTATCCTAGGTAGATGGATTGGTCATGAAAGAGTGCCTTAGCTCAATTAGGATCAGGTCTAAAAGGCTATGAATGATTGAAAATCAATGAAAATAATAATATGAGGGTCATAAGAGTAAGTAAGAGATACCTATGGGTTATATGTCATTAGCCATGCTTAAGTTACCAATTTTTACATTTTATATGACAACAAAATACATACACTCTATTTTAGATTGTACATTGAGAATAAATCCATACATAGTGTAATGATAAATAATTGATCAAGTGAAAATGTGTGTACCATAGCACTCCTTTACTCTCTTGTTTATACAAAGCTAGATTTATAGGCTACTCTTAAATCTATCAAAGCATTTGATGTTCATACCAAGTCACTCTTGGGCTTATATTAATATCTTTAAAAGTGGGTCCTCTTTCATTCATACTCCATTATTAGTTCTACCAAGAATATAGGTCATTGATAAGCTATTATGATGCCATTTTATTAGAGTAGTAACATTGATAGTTAAAAAAAATCAATTTTATTTATGATAATAAAGTGTTAAAATTTAAAATAATCAAATACAAACATCCTTTTGAAGAAATAATTTTTACTTCTCCTATAGAATAATTTCCTATCATAATCATTGAGTAATATTATAATAAAATAATCTATACAAGTATTTAATAACATATTAAAAAATAAATTTTCCATCTACTTATGATCATCAAATAATTGCACATGATCATAACACATGATTAGTTTATCCATATACTTAAGATCATGATATAAATACACATCATTATGTTTATTTAGTTCCAAAGAGCATGGTACATTCTCATAGACATAAAGTGTCACCTAAAAGGAGTTCTTAGTCTTAGGAAACACATGTTATTAAGAGAGCTTCACCACTAGTATAGGTTGTTACATTTTATAATATTACACATGAATATATAATCTCACATGGGCATATGAGAAGTGCTTCATATGGCTATATTACAACACATATTTCTTATTCATATTTAGAGGCATCTATAGTTGGCATATCCTCTTTACAAGAAGTCACTCCTTCATATCATGTCATGGGGTATACATGTATGTTTCACTTATAGATATAACTGGTTAAGTTAATTGCATTTTATTTTTACATATATAATATAATTTTTCCTCATTTATACTTATTATATTACATATCCATATGTTTTTCTATCCCTTGTCTTTATGTTCACTTGTGGAACTTTCCCTATTAATTTTCAAAACCAAATCAAATAATCCAAGGAAACTATGTTGTTGAGTATGATGCCAATATGCGTGATTAAGTTATATTTTTATAATTAGTTTGCTTTGGGTATTTTTTGTGTCTAGAATGTTATTTAATTTATTTATGTGATAAATTAAGTTTTTGGTCAATTTTTGACACTTTCAAGTGATTTCCTAAAAATGGTTGGAACATTCAGTTAATTGTAGTTCATTAAAAGTGTATTTAGTTGAGTCTAAATAATTATCCATTCATAATAAAAAGAGGTAGGGTACACTTTATAAGTTAATATAACTGATAATAAATCTATTTTCATCTTGTTTTCTATCAATAACTTAGTTGGAGTGCTTAGGTTGACTATCATATGTTTTTTGTTGCATGTTTGACTTACTAATTGAAGATGTTTATTCCATGATGTTTAAATATTTATAATGACTTAGATTATTTATTATAATTTTAGTTAAATTAATCTATTTTAAGTTCACCTACTAATCTAGGATTTTTATATTAATATTTTTAATTTTTTACTTTACTTGCATTGTATGTTTCCTTGTAACAAGCTTAAATTAACTTTTTCTATTTAATAAAGTTACCCATAATAAAATGTGGCATATTACTCCACTTAGAGAATATTTTTTAATATACTATCTCTGATATTAGTGTATATACACAATAATTTAGATTAACAGTCATATCTTTTAAATTTTAAACCTATTTAATATAATTATTGGTTAACATTTTTAAAACACAACTAATTTGATATCTAATAATTCTAGGATAATTTTATTTACACATAGTGTTAATTTTAGAGTGAAATAATTTTGATTTAATTTACATCCAATAATTCAAAACCTTAATTTTGTATCATATCCACATTCAAGTAAGGTTCAATTGTTTTTTTAAGCCAATATCAAAAGAAACAATGGCTTCAATGAATTTTGCTTCCATGAATATTACTATTTTCGAAGGTGAAAACTTTGAGTATTGGAGAGATCAATTAAAAATAATTACTATGTGAAAATTAGTTTGGGATAAATTTATCCATGGGTACACACCACCTCAATATTGAAATTCACTAACAGAAGTTAATAAAATAACAAAAATAGTAAATCAAATTTAAATGCACAAGATTTATTCTATATTCAAATTTTCATAGACCCAAACATTTATTTAAGCATTGTAGGATGAAAGAATGATCATGATGCATGAAATAAATTGAATAATTAATATATCACACACGCACGCACACACACACACACACACACACACACACACACACACACACACACACGTACACACGCGCGCGCGCGCGTGTGTGTAAGATAAATAAAAATCTAAGCCCCTAAAATTAGTTTTAATAATTTGAGAATGTTAGATTCTGAAGGAGTAGGAGACTATTTTTTTATTTATCTTACACACACACACAGATATATATATATATATATATACATACATATATATATATATAGATATATACATACATACATACATACATACATATATATATATATATATATATATATATATATATATACATACACATACATACATACATACATACATATATATATATATATATATATATATGTATGTATGTATGTATGTATACACACACACACACACACACACACACACACACACACACACACACACACACACACACATATAAGCCGCTAAAATTAGTTTTAATAATTTGAGAATGTTAGATTCTGAAGGAGTAGGAGACTATTACATAAGGGTAAATGATTTAATTCATAGAATGTGGGTTTATGGTGAAACTATACAAGATAGTATTATTGTAATATTTTTATTGATATATTTAAGATGAATATGGATTCATATTATGACCACTCTTTAAGAGTGTAAATACATGAACACTATAAATTTTGATGAGTTATAGGGTTTTTTTTTGTCTCATGAAAACAAGATGAGACTATATGCAGGAGATCTAGAACATGGTCTAGAGTATTAACTTCAATCCATGAAAAAGGTTTCAAAAACAAGAGACAAAATAAAAATAAGAATAAAGGGAGTTTTAAAAACTAAAATTTAGATATAAAATATTAATCCATCATTAAAATTAATAACAAGAAATAATTTAAATATTTAATGCTTTTATAGTCCATAAAATCAATCACAATGTTTTTATGATAACTGTTTTTCAACTTTTTATCTCAACATTTTAGATCACTAACCTTGAAAATAATAATGAAGGATTATGGGTAGAGATTAAAAATGTTGAGATAAAAAATTGAAACATAGTTATCCAAAAAGCATTGTGATTGATTAAATACATTACTTATCATACTACAAAAAAGGACACATGATAAAAGATTTTAGGTCACTAAAAAATATGAATTAAGCTAATCAAGAGAGAGCAGAGAAGGATTTTAAATCTAAAAAAGGTGATTTTAAATGTAATCATGATATTGTTTCACATGTGTTAATGGAATAGAGGATGGAAATAATTTTTTGTCTCTTGATTCAGGTCACTCAAATCATGACAAGTCAAAAAGATAGTTTCAACAAGCTATATTATTGCTTCAAAATCTAAGTGTAATTAGTAGATGAAAATTCCAACCAATTTGAAGGAAAGGGTTGCATAAAAATAAAAAGAAATCAAATTAAGGTTGATACATAGGATCCTAATATTATTGAAAATAATTTCATAGGTTATAGTGATGAAATTAAATAATATAAGTTTTATAATCCTACTAGTAAATCCATAATTATTTCTATGGATTTAATTTTTTTAAATGAAGCATATGCTAATTTTGATAATGTAGTTATAGAATTAATAAATGAAGGGGGGAAAACTCTTTAATTATTTTGGGTATGAAAATGTCCTACATAGGTTTATAGTTCAATAGGAAATAATACCAATTCTTTACAAGAAATTAGTCATCCATCTACATCAAATCCAAGAAAGAATAAAACTTTGTTGAGTCCTTAGCCCACCAGTTAGATATTGGACAAAAATTATGAGAAGATGATCAAAATGATAAACATTTATGAATGTATCTCATTTGATGATGTTTATGATGAAAATAATTTGTTTTCATTATCATATGTGACTATTAAACCTATAAGTTATACAAAATCTAGTCAAATGAAAGAATGGGTTGATACTATGAAATTAGAGATGAATTCAATTATGATGAATGATAAAAATAATGTATTTAAAACCCATTTTAATTAATATTTTATTATTAAAAAGTGGGTCTAAAATACCAAGGTTAAAAATGGTATCATATTTGACAAGCTAAAAGTTAGAGTATTTATATAAACATTTGCAAAAGCATATGGGATTGACTATGAGGAAACCTAAGCACCTATGTCATTAAAATACAATATAAGAATAATTATTGTTGTATTTTTTCAAAAATTATTTAAAATCCATCAAATGGATGTCAAAAGTGAATTCATATATGGAGTGATTGAATAATTATTATATATGGGACATCCACAAGGTTTTGAGGTGAAGGGTAAAGAATTTTTGCTATATAAGCTAAAAAATGATCTTTATGGGGTAAATAAAATTCAAATATATTTTTACTCAAGAATTTATAGATTTTTATATGATCAATTATTTTTAATAAAATAAAATTAACCAAATATTTACATACAAGCATCTAGTTCTAGTGTTTTTTATATTTGTCTCTATGCAGATGACTTGATATTTACAAGTATATCTATGGAGATTTTAAATAACTTAAAGGAATATTTGAAATAATAATTTGAGATTAATTATATTGGAATTATAAAAAAAATTGAATGTAATACAAAAAATAAGTAAAGAGGAAGCATTCATTTGTCAAGCCAAGTATGAATAGGACATCCTAAAGAAGTATAATATTCAATATTCAAATCCCACAAACACTCTAATTACAAGTGGGTAAAATATTATAAGTGAGGATGGAATTAATTCATCTAATTAAAATAATTTTAAAATAATGGTGGGATTTGTTATGTATCTTACTATGAGAAGATATAATATTAGTTACAAGGCTTCACTAATTTCTATATTTATGGGCAAACTATCACTCAAACATTTTCAAGAAATAAATATAATTTTAAGATATGTAAGAGGTAATTTTAATAATATTATTAATTTTTATAAAATTTATTTATTTATTTATGTGTCATTGGATATATAAATTCACATTGAGGATGACTCTTGATGATAAGAATTTATCTTTAGGTTATTGCTCCACATTGGGAGGTGGGTTTATTTCATGGTATTTAGAGAAACAATCTATAGTTACATAATCCTATACTAAAGTTGAATATAAAAGCCTTATATCAACTTGAAAACATGGATTATTGACGTGAATATTCTTGTATGATTTTATAGAGGCTCAACTTGAACCACACATATTTTTTATCATAACAATGGGGGAATAAAATTATCCAAGAATCAAGTTTTCCATGTTAGAACTATGCACATTAAACTCAAACATCATTTTTTCAAAGACTTGGTAAATGATAAAATATTTTACATTGAGTATGTGAGACTGGAATATAATTTTTATGATATTCTCACTGATGGATTGCAATAGAATATTTATGGAAGACATAAGGAGATGATATGTATTTCACCTCTTTGCATCAAAATGGGTAATCCTGAGTATAATGCCAATATGGGTACTTGAGTTATAATTTTAGAATAAGTTTATTTTGATTTTTTATTTGTTTATGAATATTATTTAATTTATTTATATCATAAATAAAAAATTTGGTCAACTTTAGACACTTTTAACTGATTTCCTAAAAGAAAGTTAGAATTATAAGTCAATTATTAATTAATTGTAGTTTAGTAAAAGTGTACTTGTCTCAGTCTAAATAATTATATATTAATCCCTATATAACTAGGTGAAATTTATAAGTTTGCTTTAGTCTTATTTTATATATTATCTTAGTTGGGGTGCCTAGGTTGACTAGGTTACTTTTTGGTTACATGTTTGACTTTATTGTTAAAAGAGCTTCTCGCATGATGTAAAAATATTTATAGTGAGTTAAAATTAGATTATATAGTATAATTTATTTTGATTAATATATTTTAATTTAAATTATTAAAATATGATTTTTATACTAAGACTTTTATTTTTTGACTTTATTTGCAATGTAAGTTTCCATGTAATAAGCTCACATTAGCTTTCTTTATTTAATAAAGTTGAAAAAAGTAGAAGTGTGGCATATTATTTCCAATTGAATAAAATATTTACATGTTTTATATTTGATATAATTTAAAATATAAAATAATTTATACCATAAATAATATATTTTCAAGTGAAGCTATTTAATAAAGCTTTTGGTCAACAATTTCACTTACAACACATCTAGTTTGACAACTAGTATTTATGAGAAAAATCTATTGATACATACCTTGAATTTTAGAGTAAAAAAAAATTATTTACACTCTATATAATAATTCAAAACATTAATATATTTAATTATTTAAATTCACATTCTCTATGGTACTTCACTTGATAAGTATTGCATATATATCATGTCATGGCTTCCATTGTATTTACATGATCACATATATCCGCTCATTATTTATACATGAGCATACATAATAAATTGTCTATTGATGATAATGTAACTTATTTTTTATAATAATCATATATTATGGATTTATATGACTCAATTCACACATAAATTTGGGGCATATCATTTTCTTTCATTCATTCTTTCTTTCTTTCCATGCTATGATGTAACAACTTGTTTAGGATTGTTCAAATCTATCCCACATCCTATATTATTTTTATTTGATAGGATAATAAATGGTTTTATGGGTATCATACCCTTAAAAATAAAATATGAAATATATGCAATAACATTTTATAAAAATAGAGTGAGATAAAACATGAAAACCAACCAAAAACTCTGACTACTGCTAAAAAGACAAAAAACTAGGAAAATATAATAGAGACATCGACCACTAACTATCTAGTCTAAATCCTCAGAATCAGAGTAAAGGACCAATTTTTTGGTCCTTATATTATCCAATTTATTCTCATTATCTCTAGTTTTATTCCCAATTTCCTACCCATTATCTGAAGTTGGCCTCTTCTGCTTCATCCCAATAGACTTGAGATCCTACATCACCTACTCAATTTTCATCTCAGCTTCATCACCACCTCCAATACGAGTTATTATACTCCCATGAAGCGTATTATAAACCATAAAATATTACTTATCCTTTCTTAGAGCATAATTTACAATAACCAATCAAAATTTCAACTTCTTAAACTCATCAATTATTTCCATACATAGAAGCTTCTAAACAGTCACTTTATTTTGTATTTTTTCAAGGAATTGTTTAATATCATATTTTATCTTTAGATTGAATAAGGATATACCCCTAATAGTTATTGGAGTCACAATTTTTGGAAACCCTCTTTAACTAATATGAGGTTTTAAATCCCCCTGCATATGGTCAATATTAACAAATTCATTATATCCCCCTGCATGCTCAAATTTAGTATTCGAGAAGAAGTCATACTCCCTACTAGAATATTCATGCTCACTCATTATATGAATTTCCTCACCAACAAAATTATACCATATGGGTTCTAAATTTTTTACTAGGAGTAGAATGAGCCCTTATTATATTAGGTCTATTGAGGGGTTGCATTTGAAATTAGTGATTGAAGCTTCCAGTGACTTAAAAAGAAAAAAAAGGTAAGATAATTATATGGCCCTTAAAATGGTTGAGAAGAATAAAACGGTGAGATAAAATAACCATGTACTTCCCTTCCAAATTAATGTACCTTATTATATATAGGCACACATCCAACCATTTTTTAGGTAAATCCACCCTCATAAACCCTTTTTGGTTCAAAGTTTTTAGATTTTTTTCTCCTTACTATAAAAATTGTTGAAATCTTCCTTCCTTTCCTTTTATTTAAACTCCTTCACACCTAAGTAGTCCATGCTAGGAATTTCACCTATGACCTCTTTGGTAACCATGAGCCTCAACCCATGCATTTAGACTTCCCTATCATTCCACCCATGAGCAAAATATCTAGACGGTGCTACATCATGACCAAATAGTCTCTCCAAATAAGTCACAAGCCTATCTTTAATAATATTCTTCAAAACATATTCATCTTCCTTCACTTTTTCACATGAGACTCTCTCTCTACATGATCATATTCACCTCCCATCATAAACTATGTACTTTTACTATAATTTTCATAGTTGATGTCATTTGAGATGAAATCAAGGGTGATGTTGAAGTCAGTGCCTTATAAAATATTATATATCATTTCAAGATTAATCCATACATGTAAAATCTTAAGGCATGACCAAGGCATGATGTCCTTACACGTGTGAAAATGCCTCCATTTTTGCTAAGTGTGTTGAAACATAAATGAACCCATCATATTACTCAATGGAATGACCTTTGTATATATCAATGAAGGTGATGACATGATTAAGGAATGTCTCATAACAATTCTAATGGGTAAGCAATATATTAGATACCCATAGGTTAGCCATTATATCAGCACATTTATTTCACTCTCTATACATGTGGGAAATAAACACCTCCTTGAAGAAGGTAAGTAAATTTTTTGCATCATCAATAATCTTGGTTATATTTCAAGAGGATTGAGGTGATCCTTGTAGTTATTTGATGATATTTATAGAGTCTCATTGAACATATAAGTACTCCATACCAAGCTTAACCACAAGTTTAATGCCCCAAAAAATGCCTTTGGCTTCCACCACATGGTTTGTTTAGATCCCTAATGGTCTTGTAAAGGTATCCGTAAGATTCCTATGGGAATCCTAGCTAACTCCTTCCACTCCCATCAAACAAGGATTTCCTTTAGTATCTCCATAAACATTTATTTTAAACCATTAGGGGGAGGATGAATCCACTTTATCTTTGATCTATCTATGCACTGTTTATGAGGATGATAAAGGATTTCAAGGTTTAGTAGGTAGAGAATCTGGGGAAAATATGAGGAAGGAGGACCATAAAAGGATGAAGCATAGGAGAGCCAATTTTTTTTTACAAAATCCATGATTTTATTGAAAGTGCATAAATGTCTAAGATTGAGGTTATCAAGTATTATTAAATTCCTTGAGATCCAAATGACTTAATAGATATGAGGAAGGACAAAATTACATTAAACTTTTAAAGGTAGATAATCCCAAGGAAGCACCCATTAATAGATAAAATACTGAATGGTTCTAGGTGTAACCCAATAGTAGTTAGATAGGCTAAAAAATAATATAAAATGGAAGAGGCATAGGAACATGAAAGGAAAATATGTTATTTAGATTTAACCATTTGTTTGTAAAAAATGCATCTATTGAGAATTGGAATTCCCCTCATAATATTATCCACTATTAGGATTTTATTTTTTTCTATAATGTAGAAGAAATAATTGATCTTGGGAATAAGGTTTTTGATCCACAAAAAATTACAAGTATCTTCTATTTCAACCTAATCCTATAATGAGAGGTAACTAGATTTGACTAAAAATAATCCACTAGGTTCCACCTTCCACATAAGAACATCTTCTTTTGGGAATACGTTAATGTGAGTGTTTTAAAGCATGATATTAAATATTTTAATAAAATGATTTTGGTGTTTGTTCTAATCTTCTTTATGGATAAATTTACACCTTATTTTGACATTAATTTCATAGAAATAGTCATACACCTTATGGTCGATAGACTCTTTAAAATATTTGGACAACTCTTCTATGTGATGCAAGGAATATAGTGGGGTTTAGAGAAATAGATCCTACCAAAAATAAAATTTGTTAACTCTACCAATATCCTATTTTATCCCTCTTATAAGTATATCCTTCCTAGATCTTAGTGCTTTCCATAAGGCTAAACCATTATGAGGATCTTATTCTATCATGAAGCAAGAACCCTCCACATAATTTAGGTATTTTTCCTCAATGATCTTAGTCCAATGATTGCATTCCTTTATCGCCATCTAACATTTATTTGTTAAGATGTATTGATTAATGGATCTCATCCTTATGATCCCAAATCCTCCTTTAGAAAGAGGAAGGCATGTTTTATTCCAAGAAATTAAGAGAAAATCTAACTCTTTCCTCCATTCCTCTCCTAAAAAAAATTTGTTGAATTTTTTCTACGACTTTTTCTAGAATAACAAATTAGGACATAAAGTAAAATATAATGCTTTTCAACAAACTCTTGAGTAAATTTAGTTTTTTGGCCTAAGACAACAAATTCCCTTTCCATCTAGTTAACTTCCTTTGAATCCATTTCATGAGAGGATTCTTGAATTCTAGTTTCATATTTTCATTAAAAAGAGGAATACCAATGTAAGAGGAAGGAAGGTCCTTAATGAAACAATAAATGATCCTAGAAATATTTCCATGTAAAAAAGGTGAAGTTTTGATTAAAAAAATAAGGAGATTTTAAATAAGTTAATGCTTTGGCTTGACACTATCTCAAAGATTTGAAGGATTTTATTGAAGCATTTAGCTTTAGAAACTGAAGTTTCTTCAATCATCAGATTATCATCCACAAATTATTTATTGGTGATAGTTCTAGTCTTTGGAGCTACAAATATTCCCTTGATGATCCTGGAAGTTTTATCTATGTCAATGATCTTGATTAATGTTTTGGCCATTAAGATGAAAAACTATGGAGATATAAGGTTTCCTTGTCTGAGACCTCTACCTACCAAGAAAAATATTTTGGGAACCCCATTAATGATCACTAAAAACATGGGGGTGGAAATATAGGAGGCTATCAGGTTTATAACAACCTAATTAAACTAGAATTATGGAGGATTTTACCCAAAAACTACCATGAAACTCTATCATATGATTTATTTATATCTAATTTGAGAAACATACCTTATCAAGATGAATTATCCACTTAATGTATAGTTTCATGGGCAACAATAATTCCATTCAAAATTTATTTGTTGAACATAAAAGCCTCTTTTTGTTACATAATCAATTTGGTTAATCAACATTTAAATTCTTAAAGACAAACCTTTCATGTAGATTTTGTAAAAAGTGGAACAAATAGTAATGGGACTAAAATCCTTTAATTGATTTTCACCCTACTTCTTTAGGATGAGAACTAAAAAAAGTGTTGCTAAATTCTTGAAATAAGGTTCCAGCTTTAAAAAATTTAGTTACAGCTAAGAAGACTTCATTTTGGATGATATCCATAAAAAATTCAAAATGAGAATGGGGGAAAACCATCAAGCCTAGTAGTTTTACCCCCTTGCAGAGAGAGGACAATAGATATGATTTCTTCATTTGAGGGAGGAGAAAGAATGGTAACATTATCTTCTTGAGAGATATATCCCTAGATAATATTGTACACGTGTTCTTATAAATTAATGTCATAAGATGGAATATGGGCCAATTTTTTTTTATAGAAGTCAATAATTTGTAGCTCAATGCCTTTTTATTCCTTATACCAATTACCATCTTCTCCCTTAATTTTTTAGATGAAATTATGCTAGCAATTCTTAGAATTTGAGAGATGGAAGTACTTGGTATTATTGTCTCCCTCTTTGGGCCAAGTCTTCCTCACTTTTTTGTGCCAATAAATTTTTTCCTTAGCTTTTAGGTTGTGTTAGATAATACAAATCTCCTTTTATTTTGAATGCAAAGGTGGGATAGAATCATAATTATTGATTTCTTCATCAATTCCTCTTAGATCCTCCTAAATTTTGCATTTTTGGTGAAAAATATTCCCAACAACTTCTTTATTCTAGGTATTGAGTTTAAACTTAACGTGTTTAAGTTTTATGGAAATTATATACATAATAGATCCTTGAGATAGAAACTTCCACCATTCCTTCAAATAATCCTCTAGGTTTTGATTTTAAATCCACATTTTATCAAATATAAAAGGGGTACTTTTATATTTGGACAAATTTTTATTAGATAACACCAACTTGTTATGATTAGATTAAGTCTTTGGAAGAGAAGAGAGGGAGCTGATAGATTGTAAATTCTATTACAAAGAAACCAAAAACCTGTCATCCTATATTTTCATATCCTTACATATTATAAATTTTTAAATATTTTCAAATATAGTAATTGAAAAAAGTCTAAAAATGAAATATGTTAAATACTTAAAAAAATCCAACAAATGTAAAAAAAATCAAAATCAGGGCCTCTAAGATTTTTTAAATGTTAGTAGATTACTTCCTTAGATATGTTATTTAATTTAATTTATGGGATAACATATTTAAATTTTAAATACACATTGATTTTCCCAAGGTATTTGAGTGTGATATAAGACATAATATTGTATAGTTTTGATATCTAGCTTCTCTTATTACCCAACAACCTTGCTAAGTTGGAAACATCTCTTTGTTCTTTATGAACACTTAAACATGTTATATATATCAGAAACAAATATCAATGTTGAGATATAAATTATATAAATATTTTACTAATCACCGATAATTTACATTGTTCTACATGAATATCTTTTTATCTAACAATGACACTGATACATATGGATAATGAAAACTAATCTCATTTGCATATATTTCTTACTTTACTACATGACAATTTAGAATTTGTTTGATTATTTATTGTGACCTTCATCCTTGTATGTGATAATTATTTATTGTATGTAATCCTCATTCCATTTTGGTGTGGACCTTGGCCTTGCATATTCATGTGACATTTACATGTCCCTTGTATGTGGCCTTGGGCCTTATGTATGACATTATATTAAAATAATGTTACATTGATTATTTGTTCATTAATTTTTACTATAGTGCCATGATTTATATCATGAATTAATTATTATATTTAATATTAATTTGGTTCGATGGTACATATCATGCACATGTTTATTATGTTCTCAACTATTATATTTATCTAGCACATGTTTCATATAGAAATTCAATTATATATTAAAATAATATGATGCAATACATTCAAAAGTTTATGTGATAATACATTATTGTATGTTTAATCTATTTTACACTTATATTTTTAGATAACTTAATTATAGGTTACATCTGTAATCTCATAATGGGCACAACATATTGCACATGTATTGAAAATTCAAGTCTTGACTAAATTTTAGTTTCATGGCACTATATGATTTTAAAAAATATAGTGTGATTCAAAAAAATATATAAAATGGGGGAATGTGATATGCATGTTTAATCATTCATATATTTAATTCAATATATATTCATTTATGCATGATGTATATTATTGGGCATAGTTAAAATATTTAAAATTATAAGTTATAAGTTTCAAAAGTTACAAGTTAAATTATAATTTAATATAAATAAAATAAATATAAAGGGAGATCATATTCATTCATGTTAACATTTATACATGAGAATTGAAAATATTCAAAATTTCTCAAGTTTCAAAGGTTCAAGGTTTTAAAGTTATAAATATTCAAATAGAATCTATATTTGTACTTAGTGGTGTGATTTGTCTTCATAATGAAAATGGGTCATGTCAGAGTCTAGTGATAATCACTATCTACAGTTTCACTATTTACTTGTAAAGAGCTGGATTTTGTGGTTCCATCCCTTCAATTATTTTACATAGTACTCTATACAGTCAAATGAGAATTTGATCATATAATGTTTCTAAGTTGAAAACTTTCAATGGTTTCTAAATTAATACATGAGCACTCTCAATCCTTTAAAGGTTTAAAATTTCTTCCAATACCTCAAAAAGGGGCAAACACTTCTCCATTTTTAAGTTATAGGGAAATTAGATTGAATATTCCTTTAGGTGTATACTTTCCTTTTTATATTTTGTTATTTAAAATTTTAAGTTTCATATTTTCAATATTAGAAAATGAACAATAACTAATTTCAATGGCATTGTTGTAGGTTTTGTATTAAGGCATATTAGATGATCAAGTTTTGCATAAAAGGACAAAATATGTATACATGTTTCGGTTTCAATCTAATTTACTTTAGTTATTTTAAATTCAATGAATCACAAGAATAAAATGGGGGGTAATGTAACACATAAGTTTAATACTTAATTGACTAACAATATTTGATCTTAGCATGCTTACCTTACTTGGCCTATTCACCACTCTATTAACTTCTAATATATATGGGATAATTCATTACTCTTAAAAATATCTTTGAAATAATTACAACATCATATGGGTATTTGTGCATAAAATTAACATATACATAAATTAGTAAACTCTCACAAAAAGGAGAATACAACTTGATAAAAAAAAAACCTAACATTAAACCAAAATACAATTGTATTAAATAGACATGGATATAATATGACCTTATCCTTCTAGTGTGACTTTGCCCCCATATAATTTAAATTCCTATTTTATGAGATGACACACTTTGTAGGTATTTTTAGGTAGTTCCTAGTTATAGCCTACCTACAGAATCAGAATAATATTTTTTTAAGGGAGGTTTTATTATTTATTGTCCAATTTATTATTGTTAGCTAATTTTCAAATTAATAAGTTATATATTTTACTTCTATATTTTTATCCTTATATGTCAATTACAATCGTTTAGATCTATTATTTTAATTTACTCAATTCAAAATAGATTAAACACACATACATAAAACATTCTTAAATTAATACTAATTTATTATAAATTAATCTAATAGATTTGTGTGAGTGGGACTTACCTAATTTATAATAGTGTTTGATTTCCATTCTCTTTGATTTAAATTTTTTCAGAATAATGGGGTTTTATTCCTAATTTAGTTAAAGGGTCTGAGCAGTAAAATTAGTCATTAATTATTTCATAATTAACCTACTTTATAAAAATAGAAATTAAATAGAAATAAATCAAAATTAGATTGAAAATGTCTTGATCCAACCGAGATAGAGGTTGATATTGACTGTGTAGGATTATGAGACTATTACCGACTAATATCTAAACTTCATTTTTCAATTAGATAGGAGCATCAAAAGTGGACATGAGTGGCACTAGAGATGTATTCCTTATCTGATGTTATTGTCATAAGAGTTTAAACTTTTTGGGTTTTCTTTGATAGGTCTATGTGACACTATCTTTGAATTTATGAAGCTTTGTTATTAATAGTGCTCCCTGGAGAGCTAATTTTCTTGATTTTTAAGCCTTTAATGTACTTGAATAAAACTTTGGAAAATAGGGAAAAGGGGTTAGTGTGTTTAAGATGCACTACATGTGCTTCACACATTCTGTATGATCACTCTACTTACATACCAATTCTCCAAAGAGGGATCAATCCATATGTAGTTCTCCCTTTGAAATTTCTTGGTGCAATTGTGATATGAGAATGTAAAGAAATGATAAACTAGGTGTGCTTGAGAGTCCTTATTTCATTAATACATATGATATTCCTTATTGTTTAATAAATTAGAGTCCTTATTGTTTAATTAATGCATATGACTCAATTAATTATGTGTGCAATCAATAGGCTACTTCCTATAATATTAGTGATTTTGTATCTTTTGATTCTACTACTAATAAAGTACCATTTATTACACAAGACAATCATGAGGCAATGAACAATCTAAGATATGAAGTTTCATAACATAATACACCATCTAGAGTCTTTGAAACTAACTACACTACTGATACAGACCTGATCATGCATGTCAAGGATATCCTATCTCATAAGCTTGATCCAATTTTTTAAGGGTATAATAGAAATGATGATGACTCCAAAGATAATTAAAAAATAGTTGTAAGAGATAGCTTGGTGTAAAATATACAAATTGATGAGCATTAGCTTGGTGTAAAAATACTAATTGATGAGCATTTGTCCACTCAAAGTGAATAAATAGACATATCTTATGATCAACCAAAAGAATAATTAGAGGAGTTAGGTCTATTGGATTGTGAAGATGCATATTATACATATGAATCATTCTTACCCTTGGATGCTACTACTAATTTTAATAGACTGATCCAAGATGGCCAACATCTTTGTGGTTGTAATGAGACTTTCCCTTCATCAACAGTAGGGAATGAAGAATAAAAAGGTTATCCATCTAAGGAGAATGAGTTATAAGAATTTAAAATTTATGACCTATTTCCTTAGTTTATTCCTACCTCCAAATAAGTTGATGTCACTCAAATTCTTCTCTCATATTAGAGGCAATCAAAATGGGAAGTCATGAACATAATGGCCTAAATAAATAAGTCATGCCAATGGAGTTTTAAGTAAAGAATGACCTTATTAATCCCATCTCTCCAAATAATTTGGCCATTGATTATAAATTTAGAAGGTCTCTAACATGGGAAGAATATTAAACACTTCCATGCCTTCTAGATGCTAATGAAAATAAAGATGATGTTATTCAATCATATATTTGCATAAAAAGTAGCCTATGAGTGACTCATCTATTAGCTACCATAAAAAACATGCCACTTTCAAATTGGATGATCTAATTAGTTAGGTATGTATGAATACCCAACCCTATACTTCAATGCAATACAATGAATGACTTGAGGTGTTTTCTAAACCTTATCCCTCATGCTTAATTAAATCTAGGTGAAAATATGATGCATAATTATACATTCCTATTTTGCTTAAATTGAAAGAATTAAACATTGATAAATATTTGTGGGATAACATTTTATATCATAGAGGATGGTATAGAATAAAATAGGTGTTCCCTCTACCCTTCTCAGAAATCTTTAAGAATCAGGTGTCTAACTGATTTAATCATGCATTTTCTAGAGAATATATGTAAATAATTTATCTTTTCCTTTTTTTTTTCTCCTTTTCCTTCTATCCCATGATATTAATAGGTTTCACTTTACTTGTTTTGGTTTGTCCCATCCTTTTATTTTTTCCTTGTGGTTACTCCCATTAATTAAATAAATGAAATGATTCTTTTTTGTAAGAGTAACATAGATGACACTCAAAAATCCTAATCATATGTTTTGCTTGAAAATTTTACGTGAAACTATTATTATTGCTTTGTTCATTTCTCAAATTCTCAAGGTAAATGATTTGTAACAAAACTTATGGATTTAGAATAATTATTTCTTTGCTTGAATCCATATGTTTCACTTAAATAAATATTTGAAGAAAATGCAACATTACTTTAATTCTAATTTATCATAAGTTGTCCTATACTTGCTAGTTTATGTTTACCCATGGCTTGGTTCTAAACCCTTCATGGATGAATTGAAAAATTTCCTTTCAAAATAAGTGAGCTAAAATGCAAAATTTAAAATTCTCCTCAAAAGGTTGATCTCAATAGCCTCCACCATAGGATTTCTAGCTTGGTTAGTAGTGGATCAAGGCCTTTGGAAGGGACTAGAGGTATCTTTGTTAGTTTTATAAATGAGTAGATAGAAACATAGTAATGCCAACATAACTTCTCCCCAACACAAACTCAAATATTTTTCCTTTATAAATATTATCCTCATGTAAATATAAATTATTGAATGTGAATGAAAATGAAATGAATAAATTATTTGATGACATATAGATGGTTTTGACAAGATTTTGGCTTAGTATGTCACTTGTTCTTGTAGACTTTAATTCCTTTGAATTATAGTTTATTATTAGAAATTAATTACAATTAATTCTTTTTATTTTAATGAAATCAAATATTTTAAATTCTTAAAATACTTATGAGTATTTTCCAATAGGAGTCACCATTTTTTGTTGCTTTCACAACATGTCCCATTTTTAGAATAAACATGGGGACCCTATTTTTGCTTTAGAGTATGATCTTATACTTTAAAGAGTCCATAATGGTTGTTCATCTAATTCACATCTAAGATGCATTAATTTAAATATCTAAATTTGTAGCATTTTACTAAGTCTTGATTTGCTTGTTTGCTTGTGTTTTGAAACATAATTTGCAACTTTATTTCAAACTATTTCACCTTAAGATGGTGTAAATCATCTAACTATTTAAGATTTCTATGGATTATTTTCAAGAGAAATATAGTCTATTTTGATTCTCATTTTGATCTAAATGACTGATCATTTTTCTAGTTTCATTATGTTACCTAATGACATTCATATAAATTGATTAAATTGAATTTCAAATTGAGCAAATGGCTATGTGTGGGCATTATTTCATTTATACTTATTCCTTTTTAAGCTTTTGCCTTGGATATTTTTATTTTAAATTTTTTAGTCATTGGATTTTAAATTAAATACAATTAACATGGATTATTTATGTTTTCATGTAGTCATTTTAATGCATCTCGGTGCTATTTGGCAATCTTTTGTGGATCACAACAACTTCAACCCATCCTGAAATGCCTTTCAACACATAGTCAATTTCAAAAAATAATTATTGAATCCATGTGGCACCTTTCCATGGCTCTTAATAGACCAAATATATTCAATAAGAATTTCAACACTTAGTTAATTTCATAGCAAGTTTCCCACATCTATGTGGCACCTTTTTGTCACTTTAAAAGATATTTGATTTTATTTAATAGTTACTTGATGGGGTAATGATGTTAATAATGCTCTAAGCTAGTAGGCTAGTGAGATGATAAAATGTGTCATAATCCAACTATTTTTTTATCCTATGGTAGTCTGTACCAATGTAATACCTCTGAGATATTGGTTCACTGGGATGATTTCATGTGGCATAATCTTGCTACTCCACTATCTTAGAGATGTTCATACAAAACACAAAGCCTATGGGTGAGTGGGTGAGTAGGATGACATCATGAATTATAATCTAGATTCTTCATTCTCATAGAGATTTACATACAAGTTAATATCTATGTTAGAACCCTAGGCAAGTGGATTAGTGATATGTTTTTTCGTAGTGAAATCCTAATGTTCCAAATCCCTATAACAATTCATGTAAGTAGAGTAGTATGTTAGGGTAATGGGTGAGCATGATTGTGATAGTGGTAAAATCTCACTTTAGCATGGAATAAATGTTCAACATGCACTTAAATATTCAATAAAGTAACAAAGGAGTGAGGAGAATCCATGTGATAAGAAACCCATCAAAGATGAGGACATGTTGAAATTGTATCTAACAAAGAATGAGCCTAAATTTGATAATCCACTTGGCCATCAAAAGCATCAAAAAGGCCTTGGAGAGTGAGATGGACACCAAGTGTCAAATGGGACCCATATAAGCAAACCCATTACCTATCAAGCCAAAATGTGAGCAAAAGCCACATTGTAGTGACTTGCTAGAGTAAATGACATAGTAGCGATGCTACCATCAAGGCATGGGTTTAAATTTGATGACCCATGTACTTATCAAAATTATAAAAGGATAATAATAAATAACATGTTTAATTTGATTCATAGAATCAATTAAAACATGGTCCTAGATGGAAAAATGGTTAATAAGGTGACTTAGATCATGAATGAGATTGGAATAATGAGCATTAGCATTAAACAAATAACATAAATGACAATTTTAGTATTAAAGAGGTGTGCTCTCAATTATGTTGAGACATCATTAAATTGTACAAATTTTGACATACCTTTAATCTATTAGTGATTTTGAGTCACCCCATCAATTGCATTCTTCTAATCATTTTATTTATAAATATGCCATTAACAATAAAATATGATCGAGTTTGAAGTCATTAGGTTTTCATGCCTATATAATATTAAATTATTGGTTTAATTAGGTGGTGGTATTTTTTAGGACCAAGATAATTATGATTATGCTATTATTTTTAATATTAGAGGAGATTATTCCTGGTTGGCTCCTTTTATATTAAAATTTAGAGTAGCAGACTAGTCATTTCTTTCATACATTTCCATACTTTCTAAATTATTTTTCTGAGTCAAGGCTATTTCAAATCCATCTCTGTAGCTCACTAATAATTTGATGAATCCAAAATAACCCTTAATGTAAATATATTTAATTTGAAAGCATTTTCATGTGGTAAACATGATCTGTGCATGTATATGGTGACCCTATTTTCCTCTTTAGCTCTGCTACTTCATTCTACAGACTCTTACACCATCCTTAGTTGGATTTGTGATAAGTATAGCTCAACTAAGGATTGGTACCTATAGATATTCTTACAATCACTAGAACTAGGTTAGAAAAAATTAGATAGTGGGTTCTCTCTCTCTCTCTCTCTCTCTCTCTCTCTCTCTCCATTTTTATCAGTTTGTTAGTCTAGATTACTTTAGTTTTTTACTTGCAATTTGAGTTTAATGTTTATATTGATTAAATTATTTATTTATTCATATTTTTGGATTGTTAAACTTATAATAAATACATGTTTTCATTTTTAATAATATATTTATTATAGTTATATCATTCTTCAAGTTTTCTAGGCACAAGCCCTTCATTTTTAATGCAAACTGATTTGTCTAAAATACACATCAAAGACCCTTTACATGGTATGATCATTACAAGCTAACTGGGTTACCTTGGATACTAAGACTTGGTAACCATGAAATTGGGAAGAATTATTTTCACAAGTATCCTTTAGAGAGAGGAAGGGATTAACAAACCATACTTTAGTTGTCATGTCAAAAAATTTCACAACTTGGACAACTAAAAATATATATTTTGGATGTTTTTACATATATTTACAAATAATTTTCCAAGGTCAATTAGCTTAAAATATATTTATAGTTTTTTTAAATCACACATGAGATAGGTGAGTGATATAAATTTTCAATTAAGACACTAGTTGTCCCAGTAACCTATGGTTTCTAATTCACATGAAAAATATCACAAGGTGCTAAGTGATTCACGCACATATAACATGGATAATGATAATAATATCTATTATAAGAACATTGTATAATGTTATGATTAATATAGGAATAAATAAATAGGTCAATGATTAATCCATTTAATTTAATTTTATTCTAGAGAACACCTATCAAATGTACACTCATTGTGATGAGTAGACTCAAGAATATGATCAAACTTATAACTTGATTGAGAAATTAGGCTTATAAGCATAATTAGGATTATTTATAACAAAATAAGATAAAAAAATATTTATTGGGATAAAATGTATTTATGATATTCATATAATGTTGTTCCAACTTATCTAATTAATCTTGGGCTTTGTATTTTCTTGAAAAAAAAAATTGCTAAAACATGGCTTTATAGTGCTAAGAATTAGGCCTATTGACTATGTTTTTAGGATATATATATATATATATATATATATATATATATATATATATGAATTAGAAAACCTTAAACCACTCTATATACTTACATACATCATAAAAAAAATTCTTGTGAATTATCATTAAATTTGGCTAAGTAGTTTTTGAGTTATGGAGGTTTTAGTGATGCAAATAGGGGGTTTTAGGCCTTGTGTTTTGGGTTGTAGTCTAATAAGTTTTGTAAATATATTGAGATAAAAATATCATAAAACATTAAAAATAAATTATAATATTAAAAAAAATCCTATTATACGTATCCACCAAGTTTTAAATAAAATTAAGGATTATTTTACAAGTTATGAGGTTTTTATTACCTCCAAAACCTTAGTTTCCTATAGGAGGTCGAGAGCAAAGATTTGAATAAAATTCAACTTTAAAGATAATTTTTTGATTATATTTAACCTAAACATGTTTAAATTACTTTTTAAATCAATTTTTTTCTTTAAAAAACTTAAAAATATAAAAAATAGACCACATTCCTTTACTTTCTTTAACTATCAATACACAATCTTAGATTTTGAGACCTACAACCCACTTAAACGTACTAAAAAATACATAATATGATTCAAAATAAATTAATAAAATTAAATTAGAGGTTAAAAATAATTTTAATTTATCAAAATATCACAAAAAGTTTATTTCTATTCATTTGAAGCCAAACTGTTACAACAATTTACCCAAAAATATGCAACTATATACTTTCCTGATCTTGTGTCTTAGCCCTCATTTACTTCTTCGAGTTGTAATTTTATATTTAATATTATTAAATCATATAATAAAATTTATATATTCATTTTATCACCTAATATTTTAATATGATATACTTCCATGTTTTTCTCCAAAAATACAAACTCCTTTTAAACATAGGCAATTAACATGACACTTATTTTGTACTAACTTTAACAAAGTTTGACATTTTTATTATTTTTTAAACCATAAGGAAAAATATATAAAATTAAATTAAACCTAATTGGCCCAATACAAATAATAAAATCCTTTTACATTTCTCCCAAACATGAAAATACTCTGAAAGGGCTAGTAAAAATTCAAATTTTCAAAATATGGATTTAGGTGGGAAAATGAGATGATGCTCTAAAGAGAAAGATTTAGAAAACTTATTATTTTTACACATCCATAATAACCTAATTATATCTTATACACATAAATATTACCCATTCAAGATAAAAAAAAGTATTATATATAAGATTATTATGACCTTCAAATCCTACTTAAGATCAGTATTGACATAAATTACAAAATGGAGTCTCCTAAGTTTATGTACCTACATTAGACTCCTAGAATTCAATGTTTTCATTAAATCCTACTCATTATATCATTATATAACTTATTAAAAAATAAATTTATCTTTTCCACATCTTAAACTAGTTCATATAAGTGTTCATCTTCAACTGCACCACACTTGTGTTTCTTTTTGGATATCTTATTCATTACTATACCTGCACATGAGACAAACATTTTAAGAGAATAAATCACTGCATCATGCCTTCAAGGCATATCCAATAATTATTAATTTTTATCATTATTTCCATACTTTCATCTCATAACAAATAACTCTTCAAATTTTATAACAATAATATCTTATATTATTATCTGTTCAACATGATATATTACACAACTTGCCATGTTTCTTTCATGGAAATATAAAATGCATCATGGATTTTATCTTCATGATTGTCATATTATTCCACTATATTTATAATATCATTCATGAAAACATTTATTTATTATTTTAACTCTATCTTATTTTTGATGGACTATTCACAATTAATTTCTTTCCTATTACCTTTGATAACAATTTATTTTGATAGACTATTACTTCATAACTCATCCTCTATTATGATAAAAAAAATCATCTATTAAATATTAAACTTCAAATTGAAAATAAATTACCTTAGAGTTAGAGTCTTCAATAACCATCCTCGGCTTGGTAAAAAATGTAAATTCAACATCTTCTTCTTCTTCTATGGACTATTCAAAGTTGTCTTCCTCCTTATTGTATTCAAAATCTCCCTTAGGTTCTTCACATGATAACCTCTTGGACTCCTTATCTTTATTAATTTCATGATTTTTATGTTATTAAATTTAATTATGATATTTAATAAGATTCATATCAACCATATTTTCATATTTATCTTGATGTAAATGCAATAACTATTTTTTAGTCAAAACTTTGGGACTATTTTCATTTGTTCTGACTCCTTTCCTTTGTGCAAGATCAATTACATCTAAACATGTATTCATGTTCCTTAGTTATTATAGTAAAATTTATGATGGTGGTATTATTTTATAAACTCTACCTCTTTCTCTATATTATATCTTTACTCTTCTTCTAAACTCCATCTTTTCACTTTACTACAAGTTTCTATTTCACCACCTACTACCCTCTCTCTTTAAATTTATTCAATGGGCTTCTATTTCAAAACCTATTATATATTATTAGGTAATATGAAAAAAACACCTTATTTATATTTATATCTCTCTTACCCAATTATATTCTATTCTTTGATATGAAAATTATGATTAGACTAAAGAAGATGATAAAATTTTCAATCTCCTTGAATGAGAAATTAAGCCTACAAGCCTAATTAGTATTATTTATGATAGACTAAGATAAAAAAATATTTATTTGGATTACAAATTTATTTATCACATTCATATAATTTTATTAAAACTTATCCAATTTATCTTGGGCTTTGTATTTTCTTAAAAATTCAAAGTATGCTAAAACAAGAGTTTATAGGCCTATGAACTAGACATGTTGACTATGTTTTTAGAATATATTTATATAAATTAATTAAAATAAATTAAATAAATATAAAATCCTCACATAAATCCTAACACACAATTTTATAAAATTTCATCAAATTTGGCTTAGTATCTTTTGAGATATGGAGGTTTTAGTAATACAAATAGGGGGTTTTAGGATTTCTCTTCCGGTCTATAGTTTGAGTTTTGTAAATATATTTAGATAAACATATCATAAAAAATTTAAATCACCTTAAAAATTTACAAAACATCCTCTTATACCTATCCACAAAGTTTCAATAATTTTTAATTGTTTGTCTTGAAGTTATGAGGTTTTTAGTACCTCGAAAACCCTAATTTCCTATACGAGGCTGAGAACAAAGATTTGAGGAAAATTTAAATTTAAATATACTTTTTGGTTATTTTCAGATTTAATTTAGCATATATATTTCACAATTAATTTTAAAATCAATTTTTGTTCTTGAACAAAAACAAAAATATTAAAAATAGACCATGTTCCTTTACTTTATTTAACCATCAACACACAATCTTAGATTTTTAGAATTACAATTAACTTGAACACCCAAACCAATAAATAATAGGATCAAAAATAAATGAATAAAATTAACTTATATGTGAATCAATATATTTTATTTCTGAAAATATCACAATAAGTTTCTTTCTATTCATTTGAAGCCAAACAGTTGCAATAGTTTACACAAAAATTTGTAACTCTATGTTTTCCTAGTCTTGTGTCTTAACCCTTCTTTAATTCTTAGAGTTATTCCTTTTTTTAATAAATATTATCTATTATTAACTCACCTAATTTAATTTATCTATTAATTTTATCACCTTATCTTCTAATATCAACCAATTCCACTTCTTTCTCCAATGTACAAACTCCTTCCAAACATAGGCAATTAACAAGACACTTATCTTGGACTAAATTTAGATAAATTTGACATTTTTATTATTGTTTAAACCATAATACAGACTTTATAACATGAAATTTAACCTAAGTAACCCACTAAAAATAATACCATCATTTTACATTTCTTTCAAAGATGAAAAACATCCTCAAATGGCTAGTAAAAATTTAAAAATTCAAAATATGGATTTTGGTGGGAAAATGAATATGATGCTTTAAAGAGAAATATTTGGATAAATTATGATTTGGAAACCTCAAAAAAAACCTAAATATTCCTTAAAAAATTCAATATGACATATTCAATATAAAAAGGAAGTATAGACAAGCTTCTTATGACCTTAAAATCCTATTTCAGACAAATATTGACCAAATTTACAAAATAGAGTCTCCTAAGTAGATTTACCTACATCAAATTACATCTATAAATTTTTTTACATAAGATTAAATATGATATAATAAATTATTAAATAAATAAATATATAATATGCTCATACTGATCCATGAGTCATGTCATTATCACACAATCCATGATACATGCATCCGATTATAATTTCATAAATTTTATTTAATTGAAACTCAAGGGTATATGTATAATACTAATTTATAATAAGGGAACCAACAAACAAGCCCTAGGTCCTCAATCTCCAATTGAAATATTGGTGTGAAATTAAGAAGAATACTAATAATATGGAAAATCATATGCTATAATAAAACATATTTTTTTCCCTTAAGAAGGATATTCAATAAGATTTAAAGGAAGGGAAGCTATAAATCAACCCCCTAGGGCCTAATATTATCCTTCACATCCTTGGATTTTCTAGAAACATGTATAATAAATTATGTAGGAATGAAATCAATAAATAAAAACATAGGGACCCAAGCTTATCCTTTAGAAAATTACAAACATGAATACCATATGCTATAGGTAACATATATTTTACATGTTAATTCTTGTTATTTTTAACATTCACTATTTGATCCATTTTTTATATGATCATATGGAATACTATCCAACAATAAATCCCTATACTTGGAAGAAGGGTCTAGACTAAGGTATCAAAAATATACATATTGGTTTTTAATAAAATTGGAAGAGAATTAATGTTGGTCACCATAAATCCCCCCCTCCCCCCCCCCCGCCGAAAAAAAAAAAAAAAAAACACTATCCTCCAACCCTTAGGAGAGCTAGTAAAACCCTCTTTTCCATAAGTTACTCCTAGGATTAATAGTAGTACACCTCATGTTAGCATCTATACATGTCTTTATAGTAGACAAAAATAGTTTTCATGGTTGATACAATGTAATCACACATCACAAATGACATGAAACATTAAAAGATAACGCAAAATAGATCACATGGTTAGTAAATAATAATTTATATAACATATTAAAATAACATATTATCATGTTTTATATCCATATAAATCATGAACAATAACTATGTGAGATAATGATGACACATCCAAGTAATATAATGACTAATCATCAAAACAAATTCATCATCATTGTATGTTATTACATCTCAAATCATATACCTCAATGAGAGAGAAGAGAGATGATGAGAGAGAGAAGAGAGATGATGAGAGATAAACAATATCTAATGTGGTTAAATAAATTCCAAGTAGAATCCATGACTATAACATGAATGTTAGAAATTTACTCATATAAGGTAATCAAAATGAATATTCTTTACAATTATATATACCAATAATAATTAGGATACCTATGAAATGTAAAAAAATCATATATATTAACAAATGTATAAAATCATCTTAGTGTATAATGTTAATACACCTGCAAAGTCTACTAAGAAGTATTTATGTTTCTTCCACAACACATATAATCATTTATCCACAAATTGTCATAAGTTATGATAATATATAGAAATCCTATGTCCCACTACTCCTTAACTCAGAGACAAATCTATACCTTGCCCTAAAGTATTACCTAAATATGTTTCCAAATATGGAGAGATATATTATCTATGGCATGAATGTTGTACTCATCACACTAATCATTATTACATCCTATAGTAATATCTAAAGGACCACCTCATGACCATTCCTACACGTAATACCCTTCCTCACATAGGTTGGCCTCATTATAAGGATTCCCCTTTTTCCCCTGTGGCTCCTCCACCTATGTTCCCTTCTCCATATATATTTTTCTCACTTATGATTCCCTCACCCATGGATCCTCCTTCACCTGTGGCCCATTTTCCACCAATGACCCCTTCCTCTCCCATAGAGTCTATTATAATACCTTTTCCTAAGAATATCGCACATTATAGTCCTCATCAACATGATCCTTTAGGCATTCCTACATTTTCCATAAAGAAAATTTGATGTAAAGTATTTTTCAACTTTACCTGAAGATTGATGAGACTTTTGCTATAGTTCAAGTTTAACTTCATAGAGACTTATTAGATGTTATGGATAGTGTTTGTGGGAAAATATACTAGTAAATATTAACATAACATGTTTTTATTTCATTTATTTCTTAATTTGGATTGGATGTGTGCTCCAAGTTTACATTTATATATCTTATATCATTTGACATTGTGTCAGATTATTATTTATCTTACATGATTACTTATGTTTCACACTACTTGTTTTCCATGGTGTCATTTTATTCCTTATGTTCTCTTATGGATTATTTTTCATGGTTACATAATTTTTTATAAGCATTCTTTTTCTATGGATATCTACTTATTTATCATGATTGTTTGCTACCTTATCTCTATAAATATGGATAATAATTATTGTGATTTTGTTATACAAACCTTGTTCCTTTTAGTCATTCCCTCTTTACCATGTGATCATTTACCAAATAATTCATCTCATTATAATAACCTTTTTTTGGTCCATGTTGGATCTCCATTTATTCCCCTTATTTCATTTTGAAAACTAAGCATAAACATGGTTTACACTTGAGATAACATGCTAGTTAATATGTAAGTCTAAGTATGTTCGTCTATCATGTATTTGGATACTCAATTTAATTTAAACAAAGCCTAAATCTCATTCATGTGTATCACTTTATCTCTCATGATTGTAAATTATAAATTCATCTGTAGGAGGATTACTATAATCCATAAAATTCAAAATCCAAATAATTTAATAAAAAGCAATGATACAAAAGTCAACATTTAAAATTTTAAAAGTCAAATCACACTAAAAGACATGATTCTAAGCACATCTAATTTTTATAATCAAATATCAAACTCCATAATTGGCCTCATGAAAGAGTCAAGGTCCATTGGGGTGTGGTGGGCTAGTATATTCAAAAAGGAGAATAAAAAATTATTTTAATGATACATACTTTCTCACACAAGTACCCAATCTTTCAGTAGACTAACAAATTTGTAAGAGGTCTTGAGGAATGGGGAACATGTTTTAGGAAGGTAGGTCCATTTCAATTTTCTTTTGAATAAAACCAACATGAGTTGATATTAGTACTTCATTTATTTGACTACATAACTTTGTACCTATAGTGAACATGTATCCTCTATATATTGATGATCATTAGTCACTTAGTGTCTTTCTATATCCTTATTTTGCCTCATGTTTCCTAAGGTATTATCATAAGACAACTACATTATGATTTTTACACCCCTTATTTCATTAACTACAATCTTGATATTTCCCCTTGAGAAAAATTGTTTTTTTCACTATTCACTCCCCCAAAGGATCCCATTTGTGAGTTTTAGTGTAAAACCTTGGATAGGAATAAGATTTCCTCATAAATTACCACATTTTTGCATCATACCATTCGAAACATCACCCCTTAACATATTTTTTGCATTTTTTCCACCTGATTGGTGTTACTTTGTGACTTGCAGTGTAAGACCATGGATATGACCTAGGCTTCCTCACAAAATTTTCTAATACCCAAGTCACAATGAAATTAAATGTGTCAAATTTGAGATAAGTCACAATTGATTATGAGTTACATGTCATTGACATGCTTCCCATCATGATATAGTATTTTTTATTCTTAATTAATTTATATTCCACTTTTATCATCTTATTTTTCTATTGTATGTAAGAATATAACCATTTTTATAAAGTTTTTCATACTTCTTATCTTCAATTATTATGATTAGTTTAAGTTCATTTTGGAAATTTTCTTTTTTTTTAATACTTGTCAATGTGATTTAATATGATTGATTGACTTAATTGTTTTGTTCGTATACCATTTGTGTTTCATGTTCTTTCTATTTTATTACATTATTTTCATACTTCCCAACATGATATAGTGTGATTTTACTTATTTTTAATTGGTGCCAATCTTTTTCATGGTTTAAAAATATTTTGTTCTCTTGTTTACAACTTTTTGGTTTATTATACTTAGTCATATTTTGATATTAAACATTTCCCATTTTGATATAGTGTGTAGTGCACTTGTTTTGATTAATTATACATTTCCAAGTCTTTTTACGTATTTATTTTTTAACCATTCATCTGTATTATATAATGCTAGGAAAACAAGCACTCCACATATATTTCCAAAAGCATATAGAACAAAATAAAAATACATGTGATAGAAAAAAATATATCCATGAATTAACAACCACAACCATAATATAAATCATGACACCAAAATCTAATTATTCAAATAATATATCTATATATATCATGTGTTTTATACAATGGTAAAATATACAAAAATACATAACTCCAACTCTATGGTCAGGATCCATCATGCCTATCCCATGGCCTAGACATGTTGCCCATAGATGCCTCAGAATGTCCCCTCTACATAGTATGCTATAATGAGGTCATCTGAGATCTCAACCCTACTACGTGAACATGAAGGTTGGCCACTTGGGCTTGTAACTATCCCATCTATACCATGTTATCCATATGTGTAGATCTCTCTTGAGATAGGGCCTACCAAGCTTATGCCTCTCCTACTCCTACCCCTTCTGATCCCTATAATCCATCCCTACATGTATGTAGTTACCTCACAACCTCCCACACTAGTGTAAACTAACCCACCTAAGTTTGGGAATATGGTACCATAGGATCATCCAATATGGTGGGGTTGTATGCTGCCAATACCACATCCAAAATGTCATGGTGTGCTACCATGACTAGAGATCCCCATCTTACCTCCTTTGTCATAGGGTTTAAAAAAATAAAAACTAGATAGATATTAGATTACATTTACATACATACATACATACATACATACATATATATATATATATATATATATACATACATATATACACACACACACACACACTTACAATCATACACAACTAGTATTCTATCTCAAAAAATCAAAATTGCAACATTTCTCACTAGTCCTAATGTCACCAACCACCCTATCCCCATCCACTCATCTACCTATCACAGTCTCTCCATTTTCCCATCCCTTGAGTAACTAATCTATGGGTTACCTCCCTCCCAAATCAAAGCCAAACATCACCACTCATACATGACACAAGCCTCTTCTTAGAGGTTCCTCTATCAACCAACTCTACCTTGGGCCAAGTATTAGATCTTCCTATGTGATCATGCTCATTTGTGCTTGATCTTGTTAATGCCATATCTATATGTGGTGTGTCCAAGGTGATCAATTCTCTTCATAATTTAGTGATTATTTTTTTACCTAGTACATCCCTTAATCTATATTCATTCCCTCTCCTCCTTTGATTTCTAGTTGTGATGCTTGACCAATCTATGATATCACACACCATACCCTAATCATTACTTTCTCAACTAGTGTTCCTCCTCCTCCTCTCCCCCTCAGTTATTTATAAATTCTTTCCCAAAAATTATGCACTACCAGAGGATTTGATGGGTTTCAGAGTCCAAACTTCTTTGATAATCATGCCACTAGTTATAGCTCTACCCACTATGTATAATGGGCCATGATCTACACATAAGCCACCTTGGCACCATGGTCACCCAACTAGGCCAAAGAGTAGAAATATGTGTGTATGGATTCCACATAATCTCCACTCATGTGACTATATATAATTTTATCACATGGAGAACAATCCACACTATGTGGTCCTATCTTCATTTAATCACCTGAGGTAACCTATAATTGACCACATGAGGTAGCCTAGTTAGCCAATACATTAAGAGCCTTTCATATATCCATGAACTAAGCAATGCCATTGGTTCCATGGTCTTCTACCGTCTAGATAACATCCCATACATATCATGCATAATATGGACCTAGATGATAGACTAAAAATCATATAGTTCCCTTAATACAAAATGGATTGGCATAAGGCTATCGTATATAGTGGTACCTTATCATTTAGCTTATGACATAACACTCATGATGTCACAAGTCCCATCACAACCTTCTAAATTTCCCAAATCTACATAATATACACAAAATAAACTAACCATTAGTCCTAGTAGATGTTATGTGAACATTTCACACACCTATCTAATGCTTGTCTCTTCTTAAGATCATCTAGTGTCCTTGTGATCACCAATTTCCCTCTTATAAGCAATCCAAGTAATACATGGACATCCTGTAGTGTGATACCCACCTCTATGGTATCCCCATCAACCACCCATTGAAACATGTTGGTCAACCATTCCCATGCTCCAAGTACACATGACAACAAGATCAAAAGTAAATGGGATATAACTCATCTCCATGATACCTACTATTTATAATGAAACCAATCTTTTTATATCCACATCTATCAAATGCTATAACAAATATGGTAACCACAATACATCGATCAATTACTTATATCTCTGGCACCTCTAAAAAATATCAAACAAAAATAGATGTATTATATCTTTGTTTCATATATAATCAAAATAAATTCTTAAAATTTTCACAAAAATCATCTAGTTGATTTAGTTTATTCATTTTCTACCGAATTGCCCTATTACAAACTAGATCAGCCATGTAGTACATTAGGAATACTAGATCCAACCTATCAAAAATTCTACTAGATCAACCTCTACCATAATAAGTTATCCACCTTTTTTCTTATTAATACTAATTTAGACCTACCTAATTAAACCACTTCCTAAAAAACTAAGTTAGACTACTAGTACTAAGTCATCCTTCTTCCTTAACCAACTAAGTCAACTTATTACTATGCATTTAGCCTATTAGTTTTCTTTCTCTCTACATACTAAGTCAAGCTGGTCAACTTTGTTCATCCACATCAATGACTTTTTAACCAATTTCCATAAATTCCTTGGGCATTTATTGGTTTTAA
>JARHVA010003678.1:637500-867500 GCA_037957365.1 Torreya grandis | reverse complement strand
CTCGTGGTAATGTTTGGGAAGCCTAAGATGATGCCCCCTTGAGGGAGTGGCCATCACATTTGTGGATAGATGTTCCCTTGAAAAGAAGAAAGAAGAAAGGTGGAATTAATCCATGGGTGAAATCAATCCAAACAATAAAACACTTGCATGCATTGATTTGAAAATTTATTGATTTTCCCAAAGGTAGTTATAATCAAGAGTAAAAGACAAAATAATGACTTGCCCATAGGTGGTTATAATCATTAACAAGACTTGGATTGGCTAAAGATGATGTATGATATGGTTGTGTCCTAGTATGGAATATTGTAAAGCATAACTCAAGTATATAATCTTGGAATACATATTAAAGATGAGCGAGCATAAACATAAATGTGATGGTCTAATGACTAAAGAAGCCACAAAAAACTAAGCATACAAAGATGCATAATGTGATGAAAGGGATGGATAAAATAATAATATTTGATCATTAGAACTTATTTAGTTGTACCTACTAATGAGGAGATGATCATCCTTATTATCAATGATACAACTATAATGGTTAATGGGTTGATTTGATCAAGATGGGTAGAAAGATTTGCTAAGATCATAAGGAGAAACTTTTGTAGCTCCATTGCTTGCAGAACCTCTTAAATCTATTTTTTTGTATCACATGATGGTATGCATCATGATAGAACACCATGAGGACTTTATTGAAATATGAATAAGGTCTAACTCTTGAGATCCAATACTCAAGAAAAATAATGAACCAATGATAAAAACCATGATGACAATGTTAATGTATTACTTTGGATGGATTCAAGACTAATACATGTAAGGAATCACCTAATGAATGCATATAGACTAAATCAAGGAAATGGTACATAATGAAAACAAACAAAAAAAAGTACACAAATAAATAAATAACTCTAAATAAACAAATAAAAATATTGAAAATAAAAATCAAAAGAAAGCATCCTAATAATGACCATTCCCAAGTAAGGTAGATTGAGGATAACTGATTAGGCTTAGAAAAGATAATTTTTTCTTTATTTTTGAAATATTTTAAATGTTTTTGGCATTTTGAGGTATCTCAATTTGTTAGAGAATGATAAGATACCTACTCAAAAAATAGTGAAAACATTGGCTTAGGTTGATCACAAAATGGAGAGAGTACATGTAAAGGGGGACTAAGATAACCTCAAAATTAATTGATCAAGGCCTACATAGTCTTGAGATGACCTAAAGTTATAGTAATTCCATCCACACAAAAGGTGGGGAGAAACTTGACTAGGTCTCAACAAGTTTTCAAATTTGGTAAATGGCTAGTCAAATGGAAACAAAAATTGCAAGGTGATATGGCAATGTATGATAAACTAATGTTGCCCTTAGTTTGATCATAGGTGGTTATAAATATGACATAATGGATTATATTAATGATATTAATTTTCCTATAGGTATTTATAATTAGTAGTAAGACTGGTGAACACTAACTTATCCCAACAGGCGATATAATCAATTTCACATAAATAAACCTGATATAGGATGGAAAATGAAAGATATCTTGCCAAATAAACTATAAAAATACATTCATAGAATATTATTGAAACACATATTTGATAGATTGGTGAAATTAGATCAGAATCCCCTCATAAAAAGGTGTAGGAATAACCAAAGGAACCAAGATCAAAACAAGATTGGGTAGGACAACTTAAAATAGGATTTGGTCCGAATAGGAATGAAATGGTAAAATAGAATGGTCTTGCTCTAGGATAATGATGGTTTGATAGATTGGGTAAGATGGTAGGTGTGTTTCCCCTAAGCAATGGGGTGATTGGATGGGTATGCAATAATGAAAAAAGGAACGGTAAATGAAAATGGCATCGTACACATTTTTTTACTGATGATGGTTTTTTTTATTTTTTATATGTTTGATATAGGTATGGTAGATGGCATACGATTATGTTGTTCCTACTAAAGTGGAGATACACATATTTATCAACAAATAATACAAAAAAAAATAATCAACCACATTAATTTTTAGTCCACACCTCATCTAAATAGTTTCTCTGTCAAGAACTCCCTACAAAATTGGATGTAAATTATGTTGTTACGATCTTCATTGGTCATTTATTTTGATTCCTTCAAGCATCAAGACAAGATATATTTGTAGTCTTTATAAAGGAAAGTGTGGCTATGGATTGTAGATAGGGAGAGATGTTAGATGATACTTCTATTTAGGAAATGGAATGGTGGAATATAATAGAATGTGGAATGGTTGGGGAAAAAATGAAGATCAGGGTTTTTAGGTACACACAATGTTACTAATTCTAGATTCAACAAAAATTTGAATATGGCATGGTCTAAGAATTTTGAATATTCTCTTGATAAGACCACTAGATTTTTTATGTTTTTTGGGCTTGAGAGTAGCTACCATTTGATTAGGCTACAGATTGGAAGTTATTTTAATTTCATCTTTGATAATGTCTTCATCAAGCAGTGAAGAGATTTTATGCTCAAATATTGGTGCCTCAAAGAGGTTTCTACCAATGAAGTTGTCTTGATTTTTTCATAATGCCTTTAAGAAGGTTTCACTAAGGAATGTTAAATTTTGACTTTGATTATGTTCTATCACCTTCTAAATGGTTTCAATAGAAGATGGCAAGTTTTAACTTTGACTTTCATCTACAACCTTAAAAAATATTTCATTAAAAGATTTTTCTTCTTCTGCATGTTTTTGGTTTTGGCCTCTTTGCTTTTCAACTACTATGTCACCATGGATGTGGTTCAACAAGGTGTGATTTTGTTGGTCCCAATCGACACTTATAGGATATGGAATGTTAATGATATGGTTATGTTGGTTGCAGTAATGGAATGGGATGAGGTAGCATAATACTCATATAAGATACAAGGAGAACTTATGTCGATGTTGGATTAATCATCCTCAAAAACTATAGAGAGATCATAAATCTATTGAAATTGATATGTAAGGTATGTAAAACCAATTTTGTAATAACCATGAATGTATATTATTTATTAATATGATTCTTACTCAATAGACTCTAAATTTAATGTATAGACTCATGTTTATTCTACTTCTGATGTTAAATCTAATGTTAGTTTAAGAATAAAACCTGACTCTACTTCTGATTCGTCATCTGATGGGTAGTTGTTATAATGTTATCTTGTTGAATGTTTGGTTTTAGATAATTAATGGCCTATAATGCCATGGTGTGTTCTAAAAATATTTATTCGTCAAAGTGAAACTCCTAAACAATAGGGAAAAAGTAAAGAGACAACTCCTCAAAGACTAGTTTATTACAGGGAGGATCTTAAAAAATTGGCATATAGTTGAGATAATGATTTAACCAAAGGTAGTTATAATAATTAAAAAGTGACTCTACAAAGACTATATTTTTAGAGTGATACTCCTTGATAGTAGACATAATATTTAAAGGTGATTCATCACAGGTTGACTTCACACAAATGATCAGTTCAACATAAGCATCTTGGATTAGTTGGTTATCTTGGGCCTTGGATTCTAATGAGCTAGAAAATACTAGTTTTGAACATAGTTTTATCTTTGAATGATTGGCTTGGTTGAGGGATTTATTGGCTTGGTAATAAATGGGGAATGGCCTATAGTTGGATAATGATAGGGCATCATAGAGCTTTATTCCTTGCATGAGCCAAAGTATGAATCACTCAAATATTTAAAATAGGGTGGTGTGGAGGTTGATTTCTCACACAAAACAAAGATTTAGATCTTGGAATGATAAATGGGAATTGTGGAGCTTGATTTCTCACACAAGCCAAAAGATGATGTCTTGGTATGGAACTAGTATGATGTTGTGGATCCTAATTGATCACATAAGCCAAAGCATCCAAGTCCTCCTCATAAACCATATCATCTTAGTTGGGATTTTGAGTTGGATTGTAAGATAGTTCTTGAATTTGTTCCCAATATAGATTATTGTAGGGAGAATGATAGAAAATCCCTACAAAATATATCCCCATAGGGGTATCTAGTCAAATTTTGTTAAACCATTCTATAATAAGTTGGATTATACATGACTCCACCATAAGTGTAGCTATACATATCTACATAAATGATGAAATCTCTAAAGGCAAAAAGGATTAGATTTGTATAAAATTTTAAAAATAATGTCCAATAGGATAAAGGGTTATAACATGGTCTTACTTGGTCAAAATGGGTGGATTTATATCTCTAAACAATGATCTAAACATAGAGTTGTATCTCTAGAATGGTTTGTGCTAAGACTTAACATAGAATATTATAACATATAATGTCATACACTTAAAAGTTCAAAGATCTAAATAAAAACTAGCATGTCAAAAATATAGGCCAAAGTGTTCTAAACAAGGTCCAAAATAGAAAAAGGGAAAAGAGTTGTTAGGTTTTTTGTCCAAATTGAAAGTCAAAATCTGCCCTCAAACATTTTTTTTTAGGAATTTTGGCCAAATGACATCAAAATCTAGACTTTAAACAAAAACATGATGATTATTTGATATAATCTAAAAATTTTGGAAATAAATTTAACATAAACCCAACACACAAAATTAAACATAAACATGATCAATTGGTATAGGCCATAAGACAAAAGGCACCTTGGATAAAGGCTATGTTCTCCAAAATAAAGGCACAAACAATGATGATGATGATAGGATTTGAGAATAAATAAATGGTATAAACAAGGCTCTTTAAACAAACAATAAATAGTTTTCAAATTTGGGTAATTAATTAACTGAATTTACACAACCTAAAAAACAAATATCTATGTCTCAGTCCTTACAAAATGAGGCCTAAATAAAAATCAAGCAATGTTTGAATTTAAACTTAACTAGGTTATTTGAAAACTCAATGTTTAAGACTAACATTTTGACCAAGCAATCTAGACAAGATTAGATAACATGGAAGTGCATTAACAAGGTCCAAATGACATATGTGACATGGTTTTAAATAATGGTTTTGGTAAAAAATAAAAAATTCTTGAAATAATTTGAGTAGCTTAAAGACATAATTATGATTTAGTGATGTGATCAATGTTATGTTTCAGAGACTCAATGACTCAAATTTGATAATGATTTCGGCATCATAATGGTACCTATTTCATTCAAGTGACACATACAAAAATAAGTTTAGAAAAAAATGTAAGGCACAAGTGTGATGTAAAATGACTAGCATAACAACTATTTAAACAACAGAGTGACATATAAAAAATTGATTTGGAATTTGTTTATAAAAAACACATTAATTTTACTCTAAAAACACCAATCAAGAAAAAGATAAATGACCAAATTCAACTAAGCAAATTGCCCTAAATCATATCAAGGGTGTGGAAAAATGGGGTTGACTAAAACTAATTTGTTTTTGATCATCTAAATGGATCTCATAGCTACCTAGTTTCATGTTAGAAAAAAATAAAATCACATATCGTTTGTGTCCACATCATATGGACTGTTATAAATAGTTCTTACCCTTTGTATAGCCACTACATCTAGTTCTTGTTCATTGTAGTGTGATGTCCAACATGATCAAAAATCCTAGGCTTAGCCTCTACTAATGGAGATGTTTCAACTGCTCAAACCATCATCCCATTGAGGGGATCCATATTTATATACCCCCCATGGAAATGGGTTGAAGACAATGTTGGGAGATGAATTCCTAGGGCAAGGCTTCCCTATAGAACTTATGGGAGGTAATGAACCCCCCCTCATAATCTAATATTTAATGAAATAAAATCTATGTAAATTATCTTTATGGTGTTGTGTATATAACTCAATCTATATGGGTCCTAGAGAGATCCTTCACAACATCTCTTTTATTCTTTTGGACTAAGGTAATTTTCAATGAAGATGGTGCTTTTGATCCCACAAGTTCCCCATAAGGGATAGGGGAGGGCATACACAAACCAATTCCTCTTTTCTCAAATAAAACTAAGAAAAAAATGATTATCTTGCATAAAACAAAAACGTAGAAGTGAGTTCAATTTTAAATCACTAAATGAAAAGTTTGGTGGTGTTATTTGGCCCCTTGGCATTAATTTATAAAAAACTAAAATAAAAACAACAAAACTATTCAATTAAACACCCTAAAAATTTATTTAATCACCAAATGAAAGATTCCTAATTCTTTTTAAGCATCCCAAAAGAGGTTTAAAAAGATCTAATTAAGTATGATTTGGCATTTTTCAAGTAGGCCCTACAAGCAAATTGTTGGCATATTATTTATCTTATAAGATCCTTTATGGATGAAACAAGTAACTTTGAAAATTGAGCTCTCAGGTTTATGTTTTATAAAGCACAGTGATCATTGGCAATCACCTCTGATCATCAACAATTACATCTTGACCATTGATGGTTACTTCTTGACCATGTCAGTTACTCTTGGACCATCGATGGTTACTTCTTAATCATGATGATTACTTTTTGACTATCAACAATTACTTTCTGATCATGATAGTTACTTCCTTACCATCAGTGGTTAATTCTTGAGCATTGATGGTTACTTCTTGATCATTAATAGTTAGTCCCTAATTGTCAATGGATACTTCTTAACCATGATGGTTATACCTCACTATTGGTGGTCCCTATGTAAAGTTGTGAAGATGAAATATGGCTAAATAAAATTATAAAATCAAACTTAACAAGTTTCAATCATTCAAATCTTAATCTTAGAATTTTATATTGATCTTCTTGCTATGTAAGATGTGTTAGGTCCCACCAAGCAAGCCATTATGTGAACTAGGAATTTGACTCAAGAGAGGGGTTTAGATCAAGTCTTATTTTAAAATGAAATCAAAATGAAAATAACACACTAAAAATAATGACATCTCTAGGCCTAAACATTAGGGGGAGATTAGTACTAAACATACATATGAAAAAAATAACTAAAACATGAAAGAAACCTTCATTTACCTTCCTTGGAGCTTCTAAATGGTTCATAGAGTGGTTTGCTTGGCTTGTGTATTAAATATTCTTCATCAATGGATTTTTTTGGCTCCTTCTATCATTGGCACCTTTGGTTTGTGATGTATTTAGATTTGTTCAAAACTTTGGCATAATAACAATAATTGTAAGATTCTTTGGAATCATTTGTCCATAGTAACTTTACACTATCTAATCTTAAAATTATGGTCGTGAGGCCTTGTATTTATGGATTTTTAAAAATGATCAGAATTAACCTGAATAATCCATCTCAAGATGAATATATGTAGCTAAGAATATATTCAATTTTTGAGGCTAAAATCAATAAATTCCCTCATAAATATTTGGGATAGAAGCATTAAAGAGGAATGGAAGAGCTTAATAAGATATTTGTTGCAATTATGGTTTGTGGATGCCACACATAGAATGATGTCTTAGATAATGTAGTTATTCAATATCAATTTATATTAATTAAATATTCAATAACTTCCATGGAAAATTAACTTAAGCTTTTGATTTAAATTAATTAGTCTTAAACATGATTTATCAATTTTGGTGAAAATATTGGTAATTGGTGCTTAAATTAATCAAATTATTCAAAATTTCATATTATTGGCTCAAATTTTTATTGGATTAGAATTGGAAGCTGCTTTTATATTTTTTGGATCTATTATACCATTTAGGATGTTGCCAACACTAAATAAAAAGGGCACATTTCTCATGCAAGTAATTTGGTAAAAAAGAGCAATCTAGAGCACCCAAGTGCGGAAATGTCATTTTGACTCAAAATGATCTAATAAAATTTAGTTGTCTCATAAAATAAATTTTCCCATTTAGGGATACATTGGTTAAAATTGGCACTTGTATATGACAAATTCAAACTATTTAATGTGTTTTAGTGTTTTTAGGCCAAATTGTGATATTTGATAGAAATTGGTTAAAAGCATGGTTAGAGGTAAATGGTGGAAACTTTTAGGTGTCTACACATGTGTATTTATTTATTTTCTTATAGTATCAACTACATATGGAGTGATAAATAATAAATAAGGGTGATGGGGTTTAACTCATTCCATTACAATTTTGAAGTTTTCACAAGTTTATAGGTCTCACAAACACTCTTAGGTTTTCAATGTGAAGCACACTATTTTATATATTTTCTGACATCATAAAAGTTTATAATTACACATATAAATATTAAAAAAGTAGGTAAAGGTTTCAATACATTCATAGATGCATATTTTTGGACATATCACTAGTGAACACTACATATAAGTACTAATGGTCTATACTTACCTAGATCTGACAAAATTGACATTATGCAAACAGAAAACCAATTCCTAAGCTATAAAAATTACAAAAATACTTAATTTTATTTTCCACTATCATAATATAGTCATTTAAATAGTCACTAAAAAATATAAGTACTCATCCCTATGTTATACTTACTATATTTAGCATATGCCACTTGTCAAATCATTGAAATATATTTTTGTATTTTATATAGAGATATATGCTTCAATGCAGTATATATTTATGTGAATTCACATACTAGTTTCTATCAACTAGGGTTTATAAAACCAAATTGTGGTAAAAACTATTTTTGAACCTTTACACTGATAAAAGTATGTTAAACCATAACTATTCTTTAGGATTTTATATTTCATATTTAGTATTTTATTTTTAGGCATAATTTTTATTAATCCTTAATAATAAAAATTTCCCATGGATATAATGAGTGGAATTGGTATTTATTTTATAACACAAATCATAAATGTAATATTTTAATATTAATTTACTTAGATATTTCATTTCATTTGGATCAAGTATGTGAACAAATGGATCAAATATAAGAACACTAATAAGGCTAAAATCAACAATGAACAATCCCAAGCCTTCCTTAAATCATATTATTTGTAGCATATAATATAAGATACCTTATGCTACCAGGAGATGATAAAGAGAATCCATGACCTCATTTATTCATCTTACTCCCTCTAAAAGTTATGTAGTACATTCTATACAGACTATTAATAGAATAATCATGAATTTTGAAATTAATGAAGTTTATATTTTCATATTAATATACTTGGATATTGTATTTCATTTGGATCATGTGAAAAATGGATTAAATTCAATAACACTAATAAGGATGATATTAACAACAAATAATCCCAATCCCTCATTAAATCATATTATTGCATAATATAATTTTAGATACCTTTTGTTACCATCATATGACAAAGGTTATTCATGATATATTTTATTCCTCTCATACCATCCTAAAATTATATAATACATACTATACATATTATTTATGGAATTATAATGAATGGTGAAACTAATAATACATATGAAACAATAACTAAATATTAGCTTGATGCCATGTATGACCAAATTCTAACTAAATATCTTAACTTGGATCCACATTATATCGATGTAATTCCATATATCTCTACATATAAACAAAAAAGTTTGCCTTAAATTGATATTTATAGAGGAAAATATTAATTATTTTGAAATACCAACCCTCTTTTTGAGATATTAATAACACTTCAAGTGTCCATACCTATACTATAAGTATTATAGCTACATATAAAACTCTTGTGAAATATATGACATCCACCCAAGGAGTGGGGGAAACATGAAGCTTTATATATATTTCCATATTTATTCCTACATATGTAACCTATAATCCTATGATGAATATGCATGTGACATCATAAAGCTCACCATTGACTCATTTAATTGAGAAAAATATAATAAATTTTCATGTTTTATGGAATCCAAAATGCATATTGTCTATAAATTGATCTTATCAAGGAGAAGATAAAGCATACCTACACTTCTTATTGGGAATGCATTTTTTAAGTGAGAGAATGACTAATATGGGGATCTGATTGACCTGATTAGGGGATTACATGTCACAATACATCATGTGAGTTAGGGTTAAAAAGAATACAATCTAACACAATCACACAACAACCCTAAAAGAGTCATAAGGTTTAACATTCACCTATTATAACAAAGGAAAGAAAATCTAATCTATTGCACACCGAATCTTATGGCACAAATTGGGGGTTAGAAACAAAGTAAGAAACTAAACTAAACAACACATAGAAGACATATACTCATGTAAATTCATAGTAAATAATAATGCATGGAATAAATAATCACGACTACATTATCTTTTTACTCTTATAAATGAGAAATAAATTTAGTAATACTCTCCTTGAAGATGAACCCATCGATCCTAAATCTCTCCCTTGGTAAAGGTGTTTCAAAATATATTGTTGTGATATGTAAGGATAATAAATACAATTATTCTCTAGGATACACAACCTATCTATACATCTATAAGACTTCCCCACCAGACAAGATCCATATCTCCAAATAAAGTATGTACCCCTAAGCTGTATTCCTCAAGTAGAATGGTCAATAAGCAGATGTTCATTCACACTTATTATTCTTCACTTCAATTATTACAAATGGTTATAAATGAACTTGTATATATATGTGGATGTTTCCCTAAATATTCCTATAAATGTTAGCTATACAGGGTTGACATAGTTGACTTTGTATGTTTTCAAAGGATAATTCACTAGGTCTTGAGCTAGGTCATCCAAAGGGATAAAAAATATCCTAATGAAAAAATCCCTTAAATATCACATGGTGGACCCAATTGAACCTATATATTAATCAAAGGCTAAAAAATGTATAGTTTTAACCCAATCAACCTAGTGTAGTCAGTTAGTTGAAAGGTGGTTAAGGCAAGAGCAAGGAAGATAAAACATGGAAAATGACTAGAATGTGTATGGATGGGAAGAATAATATTAGGTTAAATGGTTTTTAATAGATTATTTTGTATATATAAAGTGGAAAAATGTACAATTATCTTATGAAGCACTAATGGTCTACCCACCCTTTTCCCAGTGTACCCCTTAAGGTGTGCATTTAGAGAGATTGAGATTCAATGGGTTATTTTAATATACAAAGTGTCATTATTAAATAAAATTTTGAAAATATTATGTGTATACATGTTCCCCACTCAAATCTCATCATGTGTCATGTAAGTGCAACATGGGATGGTGCTTTGGGAAATAAAACATGAGAAAACACAATGATGATGCTAAGTAAAGTGTAGTAAGCAAAAAATAATAAAAAGGAAAGGACAAAATTTAAAAACACATAACTTTAATTACCTTAGTGTTGTATATAAATAAGTATACTGCAAGACAAATTGAAGGCATCCCATGTGAAGAACACTAGGTGAACCTATAGAAGTTAGTACAAAAAAAGCCAAAAATTGAAATTTTTAGAAAATAGGCATATGATAGTGGAAAATGAGTTAGTAGAGACAAATATATGAGGTATGTAAGAAAATTGGAAAATTAAGATTTTTAAGATAATGATAAAATATTTAAGGCAAATGAATGAAAATATTATGTTAAAGGAATGACAAATGATTGGAAATAAATGACAAATGATTGGAAAACATAGTAAATAATGTATGAAAGCATGTAAGACACAAAAGGAAAAAAAGGAATGTATAACATACTAAATCATGTTGGGAATCATGTAAAACATGAATGGAAAATGAGATGTCCATGCAAGCAAACATGAACACAGATATGTAAGAAAGGGAAAAGGTAAGCTCATGTAAGATAGGCAAAAAGAAAAACATGAAAGACAAAAAATGAAATGTAATTAAAGATGTGAGATAAACATGAAGAAGGCATACATATAGAGAAACATGTAATAATGGAAAATATCATATGTAATATAAGTGAAGTACACAAAAATAAAAAAATAACAAGATGGAAATGAAAATAAAAAATCTCTAAAGCATGAAGATTCAAACTTAGTGCTTGTTCTAAGATACAATCTAAGAAAACACAACTACCTAATGCCATGACAAGGATGATAATTATATGTTGTGGTAAATAAATGATGTAAGAGTGTAATACATATTTTCTCATACATTTTTTTTCTCTCTAAAGATAGATGAAACTGAAACAAAGTAGTGCTAGCATGTTTTTAAGAGGTGAAGAAAAAGGAATTTATAGAAGAGGGAAAATAGATTTGGAATCACAATATGCATATCAAGGGGGTGAATTAAATGGGTGGTGGGGAGAATTAAGGAAAAACCAAGGTATAGGAACACTTTATAAAATATAAGACACTCAAATTAGGTTTGCCAAAATAAGAGGACTTTCAACCTTAAGGACCATAAAGAAATTTTCTTAGCTACATAAGTCTTATGTCAGTAAATGAAGTATATAGATCATACCATGAAGGCTAGATGAATGAAAATTAAAATAGACCTACCTCCCCATAATGTGTTCCCCATTCCTCAGGACCCATTACAAATCCATTACTCTACTGTGAATATTGGGTACTTACGTGATAAAGTAGGTAACACCATAGAGTTTGTTAAATTTCCTTACTCCAATCTACTAGCCTACCTCACCCAAAAGGACGTCGGCTCTATTTGAGGCCAATTGTGGAGTTTAAGCTTTGATTATAGATAAGAGATGTGATTTTAATCATGTATTTTGGTTTGATTTTAAATTTTGAGATTTGTATGTTGCCTTTTAGATATCATTGCCTTTTGATTCAAATGATTTGGCTTTTAACTTTCTTGATGAATTTTTATATTCCTCCTCAACATCGATTTCGAAAACCAAACATGGGTTCTAAATATAAGTTTAATTTAAATACTTGGGACTAGGTTGCTAAGAGATATAAGTTTAAAGAGAATGGGGTCTAAGAGTCTCATAAATGTAGGTAAAATAAAAGTGTTATCCTGACTTCAACCTTGTTTTATCAAATGTGGAATGAAAGAAAGGGGAAATAAAGAGGAGTGACACATGGAACAATTTGAATTACTTCAAATTTCATAAAATGTGAGAAAGGGAGAAAATGGATATTTTGATATTATAGGGTAATTCTTTATCATGATAATGAGGGAAATGGAGGAAAACATTCTAACATAGATTGCTGTGAAAATTCCATCTACTGAAAGAAGCAAGAGCTAAAGTTGAGAATAAGGATCAAAAGAATTATCAAGAAAAGGAATGACAATATGGTAATTTTATGAGGAATGCCATGTCCTATCCATGGTCTTATACTACAAATCATAAAATAGAAAGCCATGAAGGTTATAAAAAGCAAAATGTGAAACAATAAAATGAGAAAAGAAGCAAAGGTGGTATTGTTTGAGGATGGTCAAGTCCTATCCATGGTCTTATATTACAAATTCACAAAAGTGAAACCCACTCTAGTGAATGATAAATAAGGGAAAAAATAATCATAAAACTACTAAGGCAAATAATAAAATAAAACCATAAAAGAAATATATGAGGACCAAAAAGAAAGAAAATGCCAAATGTAATGTGAAATAAAAATAAAGAACGTAAATGAAGACAATGATTATTATAAATTGAAATTAAAATAAATAAAGTGCACAAAACCATGAGAAAAAAAGAATAAGTAATATCTATGATAATGTCTATATCAAATATGAGCATGTGAAAATACAAATTTATAAGTCTTGAAAGGTTTCTTGAAGCCGAATGTGTTGTAGAATAAGAGTGGGCATCACAAGATACCCCAAAGGGTAAGTGGCTGTATGAATGGGCATCACAAGATGCCCCCAATTTTTAAGGGACATGTGGATGAGCATCATAAGATGCCCCAAAACGTGAGTTGGAGTGAGGTAACATTTAAGCACTAAAATGATTTGCATTGGGTTGGTAGGTGCATGAAAAGATAGTCAAATGTGTTGGTTTGTTATATTTTAAGGAGCTTAAATGTGACATATGATTTTTAGGAGAGGTATGAAGATAAAAAGGAGGTAAAGTAGGACCATGTATGATATGTTTTGGAGTAGGAATTTTAACTAGGCACTCTTTTAGTTCATGTGACCTAAGATGTTGAGGTTAAATGGATGTAACAATATGTTTAAATTTGTTCATGTTATCTATCCTTTCCTTATTCGTGTAGGAATAAGGATCAACTATGGTTTTAAAAAAATGAAAATATGAGGTATAGGCATGGGAGGATTGTTTTTGATCATTAAGTAGTTGATTTTGATGTGATTGTGGTTCTTGAGACTAACTTTGAGAAGCTTGAAGATAGTCTTGATAGTGTTGTTTTATGAGAGTATCAAGATTGAAATGTGTACCAAGCAAGGAAGAAAGAATAAATTAATGAAGATCATGAAAAGACTCATGAGAATGAACTATAGAAGCATGCCACCAACAAAATTTATCAGGATTGTACCATTTTTGAGGAGGTTTGGAAGGATCAAAGCTCATGTGTTTAAAGGGTGGAAATTTATTCTTAAGTGTTCTAGACTCAAGGGAGGGTGGGTTGGGTTAAAATTATTTTAATTAGATGCTCCATTTTGAGGTTAGAGAGACTTGGATGAATAAATGTTATGTTAAGATGATTGAAAATGTTCTTTAGTAGTTTTTTGAGATGGTTCAAATTGAGTCATACTAAAGTCTTGCATTTTTTCTTGGTCTAAGGCTTCATATAAATTTTGAGGTGAAAATATTCAAATTTTGTATTAAAGGGGAGATTTAAGAGTAGTGACAAATAGTTTTAAAAGAGTAACATCATTCATTTTATGGTCTAATTTATGAGTGAGATACTTCCATAATATTATGAAAGTATGAACATATTCATTTAAAAGTTGCTTGGCATCGATGAAATGGCTAAAGGTAATTTTGAGGAAGGTCATCATGTTAGAATTACTTCACTAGAGCATTGACTAAATCCTCTAGTTGTCAGATTGAATTTATAGGAATTTTGTTGTACCATTCTATTATTGGGACCAACATCCCCCTTTTTTATTTTTTTGAAAAATGGGACCTTTTTTAATATTTCAAAACATTCATATCCTATCATGGTTTACATGGTATTGTTATTTATTGAATTAAGGTATCATCCAAATATAAAGGGAATGAGTCCTTTCCTATTTAATTATTCTTTATTAAATAACCCTAATGATAATAAATCTTGAATGATGAAGTGAAGGTTTCATGGAGGAAGGCATGGTTCTATAACAAGAAACCCTAGGGGTTTGAATTTAAATTTTTATGGGAAAAAATTTGGTGGGAATTGGTCCTTTTAAAAAACCTTAAGTTTAATGTTACATTAAGTCCCAGTTAAGATTTTAAACATGCCCAAACCTTGACATAAAATTACACTTAAGTTCCCATTTATGTTCTTCCACCTTTAAATCCCTCCTAATTTCATTGAGTATTATGCACCCAAAGCCCTTTTTGATCCTAAAATGATTTAAAGTCCTTATCAATGTTTCATCCTAAGTTCAATACCAAAGTTCCTTCATTTTTTTTAAACATTAATCTGATGGCATGAGATCCTCCTAAGACAAACTACATGTTAAACACTGCTTATTATAAAAGTTTCTATGATATTTATTTTGATGACCTTGCTCTTATCATTTGACATTCATGAGGATGTCTTTGATGTTAGTGAGGCCTTCAAAATAAGCCCCATCTAAACTTTTAGATTTAGTCTAAAATGGGACCTTATAAACATTAAAATTTAGGCTTATCACATTAAAACTTAGGTCATATTATTTTTTAATACTATTAATATAAAAATTTATCCCTCAACCTAAGCCTCTGTATATTATGAAGTGACTTAATGATCATGCATATTTCAAGATCTGATGTCCCACATTTGTCTTAGGATCTTGATCTAATGGTACAAGATCAAAAGGTTATTTGAAGGTTAGAACAATTAGAAATGATCTCATGGATCACAACCAATAGTTTTCACTTTATAACTGAGCTTGATCCAATGGCTTGCTTTAACCTTAAAGTCCTGAGAGCACTAAGAATACAACATATGGCATGCTACCATTTGGATTAAGGAACCTCATGATATTAAAATTTATAGTTTCACTCCCATCATTTGACATTCATGAGTACATCTTTAATGTTAGTGATAAGATCAAATTAAAGCATAGCCAACCTATCAACTAATCAACTTCAACCTCATGGCTCAAGATCAATAGCTCTCACTCGATCACTAATCCTAATCCAACCATGAAAAGTGGAGGAGGAATTTTCAACTCAAGACCTCAAAACCTAATGGTGTAACACCTAGGTAAACTACATATAGTCATTTATTAATAAAACTAGAGTTTATCACTTGGCGTAACCCAGTCATCTAGGACACAAAAACCCAATCAAAATGGACTTTGGGATCTTAATCAAGGGCTTCTGTTCATCTTGGGATCTATATCCAATAGAGATAATTAAAAGGATCTATTTAAAAACAAAATTCTATTTTAAAAAAGTTCCTACAAGATGCCATGATAACATTCTCAAAGAGGTCCATGTAAGCGCCATGTAAGCATTAAAAGGCAATAGCAAGATATGGCGCATCTAAAGGGAAAATATTTACATGATTAATGCCATCTATAAGATTTGAGGCATGCATAGATTTATGAAAGACATCACCTTTTCTATTAAAGCCTCAAAAACCTTACTAGAATAGCTTAAATCTCTAAAACTTAACTAATTAAGGACCTAACTACATTATAGAATCTCAAATTATCATCATAAGTAGCAAGGCTAGGCATATTATAGGGTAATTAAGATAATGGTAGTATAAAGACAATATTAGAAGGAAGAGACAAACTTGTATCTATCCATAGACCATGAAGGGAGATGCTTTGGGGACACCAAATTAGACATAGGGGCATTAGCCAATGAAATAAAGAATTGGTCTAAGATTTTCTTTGCCATTGAAGAGTTGTGACCTTTGTCATCCAGTGAGAAAAGGGTGCTAGTCACCAGAAGGAAGTTTTATGGCTTGGTTGTAATCTAAATTATAGGTATTCATCAAGATATTACCAAACCAGAGGTACTAACCTATATTGACATCATTGCATCCTTGTTTACAAATTGTAGAATTGACACTGACTAGATTATCAAAGAAGGAGATTCAAGTAAGATTACTTATGTTACCCCAGTAGCCTTTGAATGATACTATAAACTCCCCAAATCCCATATTGACCTCCCCTCCATAAAAGAGTGGACTACCCAACATAGCCTAGATGTATTCTTTAGACCATCATTAAACCATGAGACTCACATGGATAAAACTCATGATGGTAGGATTCCCATCATAATATTTAGGGAAGGCATCAAGATTATTATGACCTTAGTAAACAAAGCCTCAAGATAAACCACCACCACCTATGTTGACGTTATATGGGTTTCTTATGTATACTTCATGATAAAAGAAAAGATAACTCCACCCATTGGGAAGGTAATTAGTATCCACTTAGGAAGGTAGTTTTAAGGCATTAAGAAGACAATTTAGCAATTCACCATGATGTCCTATCTATTAGACTCATTGATGGCATCCATTCATATTCTTGGTGTTAATAATTTGTCCTCCCATACTAGAATGACCATCTCCCATCATTATTCTAAGCTTTATATCTTCAAATATAAAGATCATATTCGATTCATCAGTGACTACATATATCCCATATTGTTCCAAAGAATCACTAGATATCCCATGCCCAATATGTACCCTCTTGTAAAAAGATATCTTGATCTCATGAGAGATATTTAGTTTTATCTAGATTGCACTATCCTTAAGATTGAAGGTACCATGACCCAACCATTTAGGTGGCATGTTTACATCTCTCTTAAGTTAGTTAAATAAGAAATTAAATACCAAATTTCCCATGGAGTTGATAACACCTATAGAGATAAGAGGAAGGGAATTCTACATCCCTTCCCATTTTTGATTGGGATAACCTTGATCAGGGATTGGAAGCAACTAGATATTGTGTCTAGATAGAGGGATGCCTTATACTTTTAAAAGGATAAACTAAAATAATGGGACATAGAAAATAAAGTTATTCCTCACTTATAGTCAAGGTAGCTGATTGAGGTGGCTTATGAACACATGCTTGGTCCTTATGACCATTTCTATACTAAAGATATAAACTTTGAAGAGGTCCTTGCTAGATGTAGACAACATGGTTTCAAGCTTGAGCATGAATTATAAAGGGAGGAGAAACCATCTAGGGAGAGATGAAAAATGAACCCATTATAGTATCATTTGTTTCCCTCCACTTCAAGTTCACCTCCAAGTCAGCCACCATAGCCTAGTATGAAGAATAATTACCTAGTGAATACCAAATTTATCAGTCTGATTAAATATTAATTGTCAACCCTAGGTGCATATGCTTTTCAAGAGTGTCAGCACTATATATGCATTACTAATTTAGAAATAAAATAGTATTTCTAGTTGTAGTACAATATATTTAAGCTAAATTTTATTGAGTAGTTATATTATGAAATTGTTGTGACAGAGTTACAAAACTATTCCACATATGTATCACACATGCATCACACCTATAGAATCAAACTTAATATTAAAATCTACTTACACAACATAGTAATAATCAAAGAGGGTTAGGATATTCACAGTAGCTCATTCAAAGAAGTCCCTTCCTCATTCAAAAATGATCTCCAATCCCTCTCTGAGATAATTCACAACTTCTTAAGAATTCAACTTTCTCATTATTCAATTTTTGATACAAAGGATATAGTAAAAACTTTTTGTAATATTTCCTCAAAATTATCTAACTCCTAATCTAATCTAAGTTCTACCATTAAATAAAAAGGAAATTTATTGGTTCTAAACTAAAAACACCAAATGAGGAAAGAATACAAATACTTATAAACTACCCCAGTCAACCTTCAAGTAGTTAGTAACCAAAATTACTTGTTTTAGGATTGATTAGGTTAGAGACAAGGCATATTATGTTTATATTTTATCTCTTTTTGTCTTTTCTCATTATCCTTGTCTTTATTATTTTTGACAACATATAAAAAATATTCTTGAATGTAGGTAATACATACAATTATGATTCTTATTAATCATTTGTTGGTTTCCAAAGATAGTTGGATGTGTCTGTAAGGTCTTCTTAATAATGACTTTGCTTCACATGGTACCTACACTAAATATATAGTGGATAGAGGAAACTATAGGTGCAACCTTCAGTTGTTATGGGCATTCTAAAATGGCTACATGCAACCTATAGGTGAAGCCTACAGTTGTTATGGGTATTCTTTAGTGGCTATAGGGAACCTATAGGTGAAGCCTATAATTGCCATGGGTAGGATGGAGAAGCTATGCCTATAGCAAGATTTTGTGGCTTTAAATTACCCTTCAAATGTGTAGACACCAAAATTGTGTCTAACCCCTATCGACCATTTTCCCACGAGCCTTGACCCTGGCAGCATGTAAAAATGAGTAGAAAGCTAAAATTAGCCTCTGTCCCCATTCTGCATCTGTTAATGTCGGTCACTACTCGGCCGATGTCGCCAATGTCGATCACTACTCGGCTGACGTCGGCGGTCCTGCTAATGTCGATTATCCTTAATACTACATTCTCAACCTGAATGCAGGATCCGTTATCTGTTATTCATTATTTAATTGCCAATTAGTTTCTTGATTAGTTATCAGACCTTCTTTCAAAACATTCTTTCATTTGACGTTCAGAATGATCAGCCAATTTTCGCATTCAATCAATTTGTAATGAAATCTCTCATATTCTCTCTCTTTGATACAGGTATTCTGCTTCAGTCATCTCACTGGAGGTCTGCTACATCAAACTTCTGCAACACACTGACAACATCAATTATGTCTCCTACTCTATCTTTAGCATGTAACAGGTAAGTGTTTGTTTTGTGCTTTTATTTTGTTCTCTGGTTATTGTTTTTAATTGATATCACCGCCCCAATTTAGATTTAGATTACAGACCTGACTTGACTTCCTCCCATATCACCTCTATCCACCCTTTTCAGAATATACAGTTTATAACTCTGCCCAGATTTCTACACAAACCCCCAAACAATCCCTTTGACTCCCAAACTAGCTCCCTAACCCTCAGATAAAACTTCAGACCATTCTGCAATCCTAAAACCCTATCCAGACCTGACTAGACGCCATCCACAAACTGTTACCCTGATCGACGCCAGTCATTACCCCTACTGATGTCAGCACTTTAATCGACATCGGCTCCCTTCCTTGACCGACGTTGGCACCGAGACCGACACCGACAACTGTGCAGAGCAATTTGTTGCATATTAGGTACGCATTTTGTTTTTTGTCTTTTATTTCTTTCATCTTGTCTTTCACTATTTTTGTTTCTATCAAATATTCTATTTTTAATCAGTGGGTTGATATCCCTCAAGTAAGTCTTCATACTTTAGGGATCAAGCTTTTTCTTGACAACCCACCATCTCCTCATCTAAAAATTTTCATGTTTTAGTCTCTTTTTCTTTGCAGGTGTCATTCCTCCACAGCCAAAGAGGAGTACCTTCCAACGTCTGATTTCGGTGCGCACGACTTCATCTGGGTATCTTCTAACCCTAGACTATCTCTTAGTTTCTCATTTCTCTCTTTGAATGTGAAAGCGAATATCATATAGAAACATTCTGGCACGCCCCGTGGGACCCTAGGGCCTTCCTTGGGTTCTTTCTTTCTTTCTTTCTTTTCATATAGGTGAATTAGGTTTCTCCCTTTTCACCTCTTTCGTCTCTTCTAAACGACACCATCAACAGGACTAAAAAGAACTTTTCCTTCTTTTCTTACACTTCTAGACTAGTCAAAAATCATATTCTTCAACCCTTTCTCAACTTGTTTTCATTCCAACTTCACATTTCGACTTGGGCTTAAAACACATTGCATTTCACTTTTGCTTGTTTGCATTTCTTAGACCACACCTAGTAATTAATAACCGCATCATGAATTAATCTAGTCCACTTTATGTTACACGACCAAATCACTTACACAAAACAAACATCTTAACTTACCTGAGATAAGGCCCGACTAGGATTTCATCACCCAGCAGATACCTTACCCGTCTCGGTGATCTTACTTGGATTTCATCACTAAGGGGAAAGCCCACTCTGTTCTCTAGTAGAGTCTAATCTCTAGGGGTAGTATATTTTGGCTAAGTGAGACCAACTTATCACTGGACTCGTGAAGTGAGGGGAGCTTGCTCCTTAGCACCAAGCCAAGTATGGAACCTAACACAGACTCTTGAGCACCATAACTAACCCAAAACCATCCATAGACTACTTCTTCTAGGACCCGACTCAAAAGCCAATCTTCCTCTACACATATTCTAAGGCATAAGCCACTATAATCCTAATAATTTACTCCTAGGGTTTTTTTTAAGGATTTGCTTGTGTTCTTCATCTTTTCTATTCTTATCTACTTGTTTGATCTTGTGAAGATGTTCTTTCTTGCCTTGAATGGTTCTGACTCGTAGCCAAGCCAAGGCTCTAGTCGATCATGTGAGGCATCACCCACTTCCGTCTACCCCATCCATAACAAGTCCTATAATGGAGTTCCACTCAGAGACTAAAAGAACTCCTACTAGACCATCCCCGACCTAGACTCCTATTATCCCAGAAGGGGACCAAGATTTTGAATGATTCTTGGACCTCAACATCAAAGCCTTGCAGCACTATCTCGCGAATAGCTGAACACGAGACTCCTTGGGCAATCCAATTTACAGAATGCTGACCTCTCTTCTCGAGATTATGGCCATATCAACAACATCTGTAGTTCAACCTTTAGACACCTAGGCTATTGCCTTGACCAATCACCAGCCTTTTACCAACCATCCAAGTGTGGCCTCTCCCTCTATCTTTGGGCCCACTTCCACCAGGGTTTTAGCCCCCTATCAACCTTAGCCCACTCAACCACTCTCTACCCCCTTTCAGAATCTGGTCATCTCTATTCCACCTACCCTTGATCATATCAACACTAGGGTGGCTACCTATCCATTGGCCCATGTTACCACTAACCAACCTCCCATGGCAACATCGAGCCTAGCCATGCCTTCTACCTAGCCATCTTTAGTCTCCTCTTTTATGACTACGACTAGTCATCTATATGTTGTGCCCTTACTGGTATAATTCACTACATCATATGCCACTTCTAGCCTCTTTCAAGCACCTTACAATCTAGGGGGCACTCCACCCGCCAATCTGTCAGTAGATATCATCAAAATGCTGATGGACAAGATGTCTAGCCTAGAGACCTCCATTTTTGGCTCACGCAATACTCTCTCATATGAATAAATTTGCAATGAGCCCATTCATCCATCTGTCTCGATTAGGCCATATCACAGCCAGTGGGAACTTCCTAAGTTTTCTTGTTTTCAAAGCAAGGAAGACCCACAACAACACTTACAGGCATTCAGACATGCTTGTTACCTTATCGCCCATGATGATGCGTTGCTTTTACGCATGTTTCCTATGTCTCTCTTAGGTGCTATGCTTGATTGGTACAACTCCCTTGCCAACCACTCCCTCTTCATGTTCACTCAGCTGGCCCAGCTCTTCCTTGATCATTTCTCTATCAACATCACCAAGAAGGTCTCAATCACAGACCTCTATTCTATCTGCCAATTCGAGGATGAATCCATTGCTGATTTCATTGCTCGATGGAGGGGCCTCATCAATCAACTCTCATTTTCTTTACCCCAACCTGAACTTATTGAACTTTTCTCCCAAGCCTGTGCTAAACATATTTCTTCCACCTTAAGGGTTCAGACCTTCCACACTTTTGATGAAGTATTCACGATGGCCCACAAACTTGAGTTACATGCCATCGAGGAGAATAAAGTTAAGTTGCAGAGCAAGAATCCCAACTCCAAGACCAATGACCCCTCTTCTAAGCCTTCCTCATCCAATCCTAAATCTAAAGCTTCAGCAAACACTATGGTCATTAGATCTTCCTCCTCTTCCCCTTCAACTAATCAGCCTGAGCCATCCACGTCCCAGAGTGCCACCCACCAATTCTAGCAGAGATACATACAATGATAGTATACTCCACTCAAAAAATCATACGCATCTATGCTAGAAAAACTCATCAAATAGGGGGTCTTCAATCTCCCCCAGATCTAACCACCTCCACAATTTGATCCCTCACACGCCATCCCTGCATGGTATAGGGAAAATGACTTCTACAACTACCACCATGTTAAGGGACATGACATAGGAAACTGCAAAACCCTTAAAAACATAATCCAAGACATGCTTGAAAAGGGTGACCTCATCCTAGACAATCCCAATGCACCACCTAATCAGGGTATCGACATCTTCAAACAACCATTCCCCAATCATCCACCAACTCAAAACAATGTCCAGACCTTGATTGATGACACTCATGAACATAACATTCAAACAGTCAATATGGTCTCACCCTTTATTTTTGACTAACCTTAAGAGGTGAGTCCATCCATCAGTCCATCACATGTGGACGAACCTCTTTCTCTAGTTAGTTCTCCATCAACCTCTCTCATCTTGGAGGACGCCTCAACCTTACCAGCACCACCGATTACACCATCCTCCTTCTTGCTGCCCATGGAGGACTCAACCCTTCCTACTCCTTGACCGCAAGTGGAGGGCATAATCATCCCTGCCCTTTACCTGCTTGAGGAGCCTCATTCTGCAGTTTCTTCTCCACCCAGGGAAGAACCTGCCTCTCCTTCATCTCCAACCAAGGACAAACCTATCACGACTTCATCATGCCTTGGGACCGAGACTACCACACCTTCAGTCCCACAACCGTCAACATCTTCTCAAGAACCCAAACCTCATTCAACATCTTCTCCGCCATTTTCCCGACTAGTGGAGAAAATCGGACTTCTCCCTTCAAGGAAAGTGGAACATCAAGTATTGTGGGAGCATCTCAAAGCTCTTCAGCATGCCTGTGCCCTCTCGTCTCATGCACCCAATCCTCCCATGGTGAAATCTCCCAAGACACTTAACAAAAACCAGACTCCCATTTCTAAACCTCAACCGACCCCATCAAAACCAAAACCCACATCTACCCCATCTAAACCTATCAAGTCACTTGGCGTTCCCTTGTCTCTACCCTCACTCATCCGCAAGTGAAGGTGGACCTAGACCAGACCTCGACCAATAGTAGTCTTCAACCCAAGTCATAGAAGACTGCTAAACCACAGAGGCGAATGCCTCCTCCTCTTTCACCATTTCCCTCCATTTTGGGCCCCAATACTTTGACCCTGACCAGAGTTCTTCCCACTCTGAACTTTAATAAAAACCAGTTGCCTCCTTTGCTTCCTTTGCCTACCTCCAGTCTACCCTCTCTCAAAAAGGCGGTACCTCCCATGAACAAAGTGCCATCTCCACCTATCGCTGCACCGTCAACCCAAAAGGTGGTACGAAAACCTCTTCTAACTCTACCTAAGCAAAAGTCACCAGTATCATACACATCACTGAGCACAGATCCTTTAGTGGGCTCATACTCTCTAATATTACACCAACTTTTGCAAACTTCTAGCATAACCCTTCCACCCATCAGGCCTTTCCAATCCATCGGGTCTAAGCCCTCCTGGTTCGATGACATGAAGATTTGCTTCTACCATCGTATGCCAGGACACGATACCGAGACTTGATGTGCCCTCAAGGCCGTCATTCACCACTATCTAGAGAAAGACACTCTTCTCTTTGAGGACACTCTCAACCAACTCCTGACTCCTTCTCATAACCCTCCAACCTCTTCAAACCCATCAACATCTCATCAATAGGTTACGACCCCTTTATCTTCTTCACCTCCTATTTTTGAAATCAATGCCATTCACATAACCACTAGGTCACAAAAGGACAAGGCAAAAGAAAAAGCCACCATTCCTTAGACCTACCCTTTTGTCAATCCACCTCTAGCGCCAAAGCCTAAAATTTCTATCCTTGGCGCGTCTCAACCCTCCTCTTCTTCTTCTTCTTCTGGACCAATCCATGACTCCATGTTAAAATAGCTTCACCAGATGCCTGTGAAGATGTCTCTTTATGACCTCATCCAAACCTCACCTCAACATCCTCAAGCCCTCATCAGAGCCCTACAGGCAGCGGAGGTCCAACCCAAGGACACCCAGCCACTTGCTGCCCTTGTCCACTCTTTAGCCCCTGTTGCCTCCATCACATTTAGTGAATTTGAGATTCCCACATCCAACATAGAAGATCAAGATGCCACCCTCTTCATCACTACCTATGTTGATCAGACACACATTAAATGCATTATGATCAATGGAGGCACCAGCATCAACATTATCTCCACCCATGCCTTTGATCAGTTGGCTCATCCCAAGAATTGTGTCTCCAAAACTGACGCAATCTTGCGCTCCTTTAATGACACCACTACCATGACCATTGGCACAGTCATCCTTCACATCTGCATTGGTGCACACACAGTCTCGGAGCTCTTCTATATCATCAAAGGAGAGCCTCAATACAACATGTTGCTGGGTTGACCCTAGATCTGTGCCATGGCCTGTATTCCCTCCACCCTGCACCATTATGTGAAATTTGAGCATGATGGGCAAGTCCACACCATTCGCGCTGACCCTTTACCCTTCAAAACTTGTAACACCACCTACCATCCAAATGACATCCTCATTCTTATCAAGCCATCAATCCCGGCACCACCTCCATCTGTGGAAGCTTCAACCAGTTCGCAACAGGTGGTCGCCCTCACACCTCCCCTTCAAACAACGACCATAGACCCCAAGGAAGACATCTTCCAAAGACTTTCATTGGGGGAGTATCACTTGCTAGCCTTAGACATGTTCCAAACTCCATAAGAGTATGGACACCTTCATCACAGCCTTAGTTACAACCATCAGATCGAGATGATCGTGCCTTATGGTCCTCCTCAGCTCTGAACCAACCTTGTCTATGGGGGGCTTGATCAAGCTCCTACTGATGGAAATCCTCTTTCTTCACATCAACCATTCACATCAGACTTCTCATTTCTTGGCAATCTCACCTTTGCACACACTTACCTTTATAGGTGTGCATGGAAGGGTTTTGGTTTCAGATGCTATGAGTAGGGCTCCCATCAGCCTATTGAGCCACTCAATGATGATGATGCCAAGAAATGATATTTCCTAGGATATCATGACCCCACTCAGGACCCTGCAGATCTTTATCCCAAACTAACCATTGACCAATCTCCTCCACACTCACCCATTCTTCCTCCTTCACCTACGGAGTCGGTGGTTTCCATTCCTCCTAGTTTTTTTTTACATAAACACCATCCACCTAGAACCCCTGACTTATCAGCTTAATGGGGTGTCTAGGTCTCTCTGTCTCATTTTTCCCAGCATGATAGAAGATGAGTCAGCGACCATTCACACTATCCACTACGTTGACGATGATGCCATTCTTTCTTACATGGGCACTGATGACTCTTTCATCTAGTGCTCCCTCCCTTCTGAGACCTAGGTTATGTTAAATGAATCAACCATTGACATCAACCTTCCTTCTTCTGATGTTCCTTATGTCTTAAAGATTGGCCAATCTTTAGATGCTCAGGCACAGCTTGACTATACACAGTTCCTCTCTGACCATAGCAAGGCCTTTACCTGGACTTACAATGACATGCTTGGCATCGACCCCACCATTGCTACCCATAACATTGTCACCAAACCAGAGGCTAAGCATGTCAAGCAAAAGCTTCAAAAGATGCATCCTCGCATTGCCCTCCTTGTCAAAGAGGAGCTTCAGTGCCTCCTTTCTATCTTCTTCATCCAGCCCATCGATTATCCGTAGTGGGTCTCTAACATCGTCCCAGTCACCAAGGTGACTGGGAGGATTTAGATCTGCATGACCTATCATGACCTTAACTTAGCCTATCCCAAAGATGAATTTCCTCTTCCTAACATTGACCTTCTTGTTGATCTCACAGCTAGCCATGAGATGCTATCTCTCATGGACGGGTTTTTAGGATACAATCAAATCCTGATTGCTTAGGAAGATCAGCACAAGACCACTTTCATTACTACATGGGGGAATTTTTGCTATCAAGTCATGCCTTTCAGCTTGAAGAACATAGGTGCCACTTATCAATGTGCCATGACCTACATTTTCCATGATCTCCTCCACAAAATCATGGAGGACTATGTGGATGACCTACTAGGCAAGTCCAAGCTTCGTCATGACCATCTGACCATTCTCAAGATCATCTTCTCTAATCTTCTTCAATATAATGTTCACCTTAACCCCAATAAATGTGTCTTTGGGGTCCTCTCTGGTAAGCTTCTTGACTTCATCATTTCTTTCTGTGGCATCGAGATAGATCCCACCAAGATTTGCACTATCCTCGAAATGCCACCCCTGACCAATCTCAAGTAGCTTCGCAGTTTGCAAGGGAAGCTCTAGTCCATTTGCTGTTTCATCTCATAGCTTTATGATCACTGCCAACCTTTTCATCATCTCCTTAAGAAGGATGTCTCCTTTACATGGGATAAGGACTGTCAAGAGGCTTTTGAAGCCCTTAAATGCTATCTGGTCTCTCCACTAGTCCTCATTCCACCTAAAGATGACCAACCCTTCTACCTTTATATCTCAGCCACTAATCATTCATTAGGTGCCATGATCATGCATCGAGACGAGCATCACTGTGAACAAGCAGTCTATTATATCAACTGAACACTGGTCAACTATGAAACTCGATACACCCATACCAAAAAACTCTATTTGGCATTAGTCTTTGCCGCTACCAAGCTCTGCCATTATCTTTTTAACCACAAGACCTTTGTCATCACTCACACTGACCCTCTCAAGTATATGCACTCTAAGCCATATTAGAATCAACGTATGGCTCGGTGCCTCATGCTGCTTGCTGAGTTCGACCTCGAATTCATCCAATAGAAATCTATCAAGGGGCAAACCATCGCTGACCAACTGGAAGATGCCCCTCTTCTTGACAATCAACCTCCACAGTGTGAGTTTCTTGATGAATCTATCACCGTGATTTCCACCGATGACACCATCTATCAGATGACCATGTTATTCAATGGCTCCAAATGTCAACTCGGTGGGGGTACCATGGTCATTCTCATCCCACTCGAAGGGGAGCCCATGCCTCTATCTTTTAAGCTCGACTTTGATTGTACCAATAATATGGCTGAGTACGAGGCCTTAATTTTTGGACTTCAGACCACCCTCTCTCTCAGCATCAAGTCCATCAACACCTTTGGCAACTCGCAACTCGTCGTCGATCAGGTCAATGGTTCATACCTCTATAAAAATGAAATTTTACAAAGGAACAAAAACTGTACTGATGTTCTTCTTACATCTTTCGACCATTACCTCTTGCAGACTGTTCCTCAATCCACGAATAAGTTTGTTGACACCATGGCTTCTCTCGCTTTGCATATCCCATCTTCCTCATCTACATCCAGACTTTTTGTCACGGTGCATCGTGTGTCATTGCCTTCCTTTATCTCTCCTAACATTAATCATGTCAACACTATAGACTCTAGCCCATAAGATGATTGGTATAGGCAACTTGTGGACTTCTTATCTTTTTCTATCATTTCTCCCAACCTCTCTAGTAATATGTGGCAAGCTTTTATCAAGCATACCACTTGCGATACCATGCTAGGGGGTCTTCTCTATAAACGAGGCTTCGACAGCCTCCTTATTTACTATCTCACCTCCACTAAAGCATCTCAGGCCATTAAGCAAGTCCACGATTGGATTTGTGGCAGACATTTCAGTGGAAATTTGGTTGCCAAGTGCATCCTTCATCTGGGCTATTATTGGCCTACCCTTCATCAAGACTGTAGCGACTATGTCCAGCGTTGCATCAAGTGTCAGCAGCACTCTAACTTGTTTCATCTCCCTAGCCACACCTTACAAATCACTCAAGATTTATGGCCTTTTTCTTAGTGGGCTTTAGATCTCATCGGTGAGATTAACCCCCACTCATCTCTTCATCATTAATCCATCAACACAGCCACTGAATATTTCACCAAGTGGGTGGAAGCCATTCCTCTCATCTCCACAAAAGCTGACAAGATCATCGACTTCATCGGCACCCACATCATCTATCATTTTAGTGTCCCTCATAAGATCATCACCGACAATGGCAAGTCCTTCAAAAACAAAACTATCCAAAAGCTATGTGACTCATTTGGCATCAAGCTCAGTTTCTCTTTGCCTTACTACCCATAAGCAAATGGGCAGGCCGAGGCTTCCAAAATATTCTCACTAAAATTCTCATGAAGGTGGTGAATGACACAGGAAGGGACTAGCACATTCACATTCCCTTCGCTTTGTGGGCCTACCGCACTAGCATCTGAACCTCTACAGGTGCTATCCCTTTCTCTCTCGTGTATGGAATAAAGGCTATCCTACCTCTTGAAGTATAGATCCCATCTCTCTACATTTATCTACATGACATCCTTTCCAACGATGACTTTCATCAAAATTTCTTAGCTCAACTTGAGTTACTTGACGAGCGCCATCTTGCTGCCCTTAATCATCTCCATGTCTATCAAAATCGCATCAAGCGAGCCTATGACAAAAATCTGTGAGAATGAGATTTCAATATCAGAGACCTCATCCTCAAAGAGAATCAGCATGTGACTACTATGGAGCAAAGTAAATGAGGCATGTTTTCCCCTAATTGGCTCGGACCTTTCATCATCACACACAAGTATGGATCAGGGACTTATCATCTGTCCTCTCTTGATGGACAACCAGAACCTGAGCCTCTTAATGCATTGCATCTATAACCATTCTACTACTAGTCGAGTACTCGTTCACTTGAAATTTAACTTGAGCTCGTCTCTTGAGCAATCCCCATCCTCTTAGTCTTAATTCCTTTCATCCCTATTCCTCTTAGAAATTCCTCTATAACTCTTTTATACAGTATGGATGCTTTATCCTAATACAAGGGGGCCTTTGAACTTCCATAGTCTTGTCCATGACTCAAATTTCTATCAAAAATAAATCAAGATGTTAAATATCCATGGTCACCATATCAATATCAAATTAAAAAGGTAGACTGCTCCCTTAAAGGATAGTTGTACTATCATTACTGTAGCTAATAGACTGCTCCCTCGAAGGATAGCTATTCAAAAGCCCTTATGTTAAGCAAAAATCTAGACCACTCCCTCGAAGGATGGCTATGACTAATATGGCAATAAACAACACTATCTTAGAAGCTTCCCGCATCGATCAGCTTCACAACTGACCACCAAGCATAATGACATCTCTATACAGGCTTCTCGCATTGATCAGTCTGTGCCAAAAAAAAAAAAATGAGTCATGGACTTGACTTATAGTTGTCTCAGGGTCTCCCATAAAAAGGGGAAAGGTTATCTCTACTCTTAAAATGGGTTACCCTATTTCCTCCTATCCTAACACCTGCTCAAGGGACTTCGAGCTCACTTTAATGTCAAAGTGATTCAATTACCGTTCTAACACAACATCTAGTCAACGATGTAATGCATGAATGGGACTCTTAGTTCTAACAACCCCTATCTATGTTGCCATTCTAGTCCTTGTCAATGAAAGGGCGATTATGCTTTTTACCTTTTTTCACACTTTTGTCACACTATATCATTTGTCACAGTCAGCTCAAACCACTCACCGAACCTATTCACACTAGTTTCTATGGAAACCAATGTACATGGAAACTCTTGACTGCTTAATTTATGTTCAGCATAAACCATTACTTCCTGACACATAAATAGACTCACTTCAATTTTAGCATATGTCCATCACTTAATGTGGACAATTGCTAAGGGTGAAAAACCTTGGCCTTCTTTTTCATCATTTCAAGCATGTTCCCTTAGACATATGGACATGCTAGACTATTCTCCTGACCAAGACCAACTCTCAACCTTTTTGTCTCCTAGCCTGAACTACATTGGTCTGAGGCCCCTTTCAATCAGGGCTATGTAGGCAGCACTCAAATGACACGACTGTCTTCTGGGGTTAGCTCGACCACCCTCATTTGTTCATCTACCTGATGGACAAACCCTATCCTCTTCTAACCTGTGACTTAACCTAGAACATAAGCAATCAACCACTTTGACTCTTCCTCCCTCTTTGGGAGAACTACATTGGCCTGAGGCCCTTAGGACTAGGGCTATGTAGGCAGCACCTAGTTGACATGGGGTCTTTTGGGGTTAGCTCGGTCATCCTCTTCGTCACTTTCTCTCATCTCATTTGCTCATCACCTGTCAATCACAGCATAGTCAATCACCAATTCTCATAATCATTAGCATACTCTCATTTTCATCATAACATCATAAGTCATTAGTCATAAATATCATCCATCATAACTCATCAAACATCCACATTTCCTAATCTGCAAGTTCAACATTAAATATCACATCCATCATCATCTAATCTAAAGTCATCCTCATATAATCTATCATCAACAATCAATAAACATCATCATATAACCATTTAATAAACATATTCATCATCACATACGCATCACAAACATACAACATAATATCCACATTCATCAAATCAAAATGCCAATAAATACATTCATACATTTTCTCATTACTCATTTCCATGGTCAAAACTCTCATCATATATATATCAAGAATAGTTTTTATACAATCAGACACAATATGTGTCTGTCTCTCTCTCTCTCATAATACATCTCTCATCTTTAGCTCATAGGCTGGTATATACATCAAAAATAAATAATAACTCAAAATCATCTCAAAATTGAGCCTCATGGTTGTGGCTATGGCAATGGAGGTGGCGGCCTGGACGATGCTGTATCATCTCCACTCTCAAATCTATGCCATCTACGGGTGCCTAAAGTCATTGCTCATGACACAGACCTTTGTCAGCTCTGCTCAGCTCTCATCTCTGAGAATCACTGTATCTGAGGGTAGTCTAAGATGACACCCTCATAATATGCAATCTCCTCCATCTCAATCTTGTACCTAGAATACGACACAGTCTGAGATGGCCACATCAGACCTGCTACCATGCCTTACCCTATCCCATGTGGCTGTGACAATGTCAGCTGTACCAACGCTGATGGTCGTACCCCCTGTGAAAATGTTGGCTAGTACTGAGCTAGCTACTACAGTGGGCCTTGCCCCCCAAAAACCTGTCCCATCATTTCCTGTGCTTGGGCTATAGCCAACTATCCCTATAGAACTGTGACTTGCCTTGTCAGTACTGCCACCTAGCCTGTCATCTCTATGACCTAACCTATCACCCCTACCAACTACCCCTATAAAACTATGACCTAGCCCTACAAAATGGTCACCTGGGCTTGTGTTGCATCACTCTCCTACCACGTGGTGTCCCTCTCCTCACAGGCTATATCCCACTCTCTAGTAATAGCTTATAGATCTGGCTATACCCCTACCTATACATCCACCTGAACCCCTATGTAAATCCCTACCCACCATGCCATGTAGGCCTCTATACAACCTGGGTCAGCCACCCTAGGTCCTGCCAACAACTCCTCTAAATTTGGGCCTTCTATCTCCTCTGCCAATGGAAGTGGCACCTCAATATCATCCCACTTGTACTATGGGAACACAAGAGGTACATCCTATAACAGCCCATACTAGTGCCACACTCGCTCTACTAGTATCCTCTCAAGCTCGCCGACTCATCTGCCTCAGACCCATTTAAAGCTCTGAGCCCCGACCATCTACTCTGCCTGGTCTCAAAATGTTGGATAGACCAGGTATGGTCTCCAGACGATGTCTACTGGGATAAGGGCCTCTAATACCCCTCTATAATGGTTAATGTCTTTGACCACCCCATCTACTCACATCTGTGCCATGACCTCTCACCATCACCTAAATTTGACCATGAAACTAGCCTGAATAGCTATTGGAAGGTTGAGAGGATGCATGACCATGATATGCTTGTATGCCCAATAGTGTAGAAGGTGGCCTACACCCAGACTATACTACCATTGTCAGTTGATCCCCCACAGCTCCATATAAACTTGGGCAAAAAATATAGGTGCCCAGGTAAACATCATCTCCTGCTCTAGGATCTCCATCAAAACTCTAGTCATGGCGACTGGGAACTTGCCTCCCTCAACATCTAGTAGTGCGTATACTGTGATCCCAATCATCATCAGGACTGCTAGCTGATGTGCCTCCTCATCAGCTACGTATAGTGGCTCATATGCAAAACTCACTGAATGGTAGCTCATCTCTATGATGTACTCCCCAAATAGCATAACCATGTGAATGTTGTGCACCTCTCACAAGCACGCATATATATCTGCTCCATGTACCATTAACCACAAAATTTGGTACACGTCCTTGACCATCACTATCATCTCTCCTATCAACAAGTGAAAGGTGTTGGTGGCATGATCCCACCACTCGATCAGAGCCACCATCAAGCTCACATCCCTCACCACCCTGTAGTAGTGTCTCAGTTTACCTAGCCCAATTACAGCCATGTGTCCCCACTCCTCACTGGTCAGTCCTCCGTGTATCCATGTTAGCAACATTGGGAGAAGATCCCATAGTATCAACATCTACCTTGCCTGCAATCACAACCATGTCAATCTCATTTTTTGTCTAACATATTTAACCCGCTACTCCTACCCCGATCCCTGGGAAGCCTTTGGCGTAGCCCTGACCCCTTGACTAGACCCTCTTTCTCACCTCTTTTGACTTGGCAGCCATCGAGGTTGGCTACTGGTCAGCTGACACCAATTATTGGTCAGCTGACATCGGTGACAACCACTGACGTCGATGATTGGTTTGACCCGAAGGCCGAACAAGGCTTGCCCTAAATTTAGGGCTTCCCCTTTGTGGCCTCCCTAACCCCCAATTTTCCTCTTAAAACCCTCCTAACCTCTCCTAAACTTATCCCCCCTCCCCCTAGCTACCCTCCCCCCTCTACTTTTGCCTCCAATAACAAATATTCAAAAAACAAAACCAAATTCAAAACCAATCCAAATGAGTTCAATGCATCTCCTACCTCATCTTGTCATCACCACCATGGTGGCACGATGGGTGCCACTGGTAGTGGACCTCCCATGGGTCCTCTACTGCCCTCTGCCATCTCCTCTACATCACTTTCTCTCAACACCCCCGCTAGCCCATAATAGCTTCTGCAACCTCTAATCTAACTTCAACTCACTCCCTTTCTCACCCAATCTCACCCTGCCACCTCACAATGTTGCACTGATCAACTTCAAGACTTATTCACCCAATCACTCTAGAGCTCCTTTTTTCACTTTAACATAATCACAAATGACTTTTGGTGGGCCGCAAATCTAGTTTTGGTGGATTTGGTAGGCCGTCGATGTCAGCATCAGGGTGCCCTAGGGTGCCGACATCAACTGATTTCTACCACTGTCGGTCCATTTTGGCCACCGACGTCAATTTTATAACCAACATCGATAGCCATCAAACCTCCTTTTTCATCCCATTTCCCCCCAATCATACCCCCCATCAGTCAATTTTCTTGACCAGTTGATCTTCACCCCCTGGGGCACTCTTGTGTTCACTTTTGCCTTCGTCCATTGACCACCCAACCTTGGAGATCATGACTATCTCCTCAGACCCCTTTCTAGACAACTCTACCTTTGTTGTTTTGATTGCCTTTGCTACCTCATGCCTAGTTGGCCAATTGTCACCTGACCCTCATGAGTATCAAATTACGAGCACATTGATCCCTCATGCTTGTGCTTTTTTCATGTTTTCTAGGAGCACTTCCTGCACCTGGGATACTGGGAACACGATGACCCATTGGAGCTACAGCTTAGACCGAATGACCCAATAAACTATGACTACATGCTAGGGCCTAGTTATTTCAATTCTAGCACTCCTTGACCCATTAACCATGATAATTTGACCTGCCTACTGCGTGGTGTGGTATACGTGCAATCTTGCCCTTTACTGCATTCACACTTATTATTGACCCTCTCTTCTCTCTATTAAATCGACACTCGATCTCTGGTTCCCTTCCCTCGACTCTCCCTTTGACAAGGGGAACACCTCATCCCATACTTGGGGCAACCAACTCTTATTTTTGTCTTACAGTTCATCCAAAACAACCAACAAGACAAAAAGGGGCAAATGTAGACACCGAAATTGTGTCTAACCCCTGTCAACCATTTTCCCACGAGCCTTGACCCTGGCAGTATGTAAAAATGAGCAAAAAGCTAAAATTAGCCTCTATCCCCATTCTGCATTTGCTGATGTCAGTCACTACTCAGCTGACATTGCTGACGTCGGTCACTACTCGGTTGACGTCAGTGGTCCTATTGACGTCAGTTATCCTTAATACTGCATTCTCGACCTGAATGCAGGATCCATTATCCATTATTCATTATTCAATTGCCAATCAGTTTCTCGATCGGTTATCGAACCTTCTTTCAAAACATTCTTTCATTTGACCTTCAGAATGATCAACTAATTTTTGCATTCAATCAATCTGCAATCAAATATCTCATATTCTCTCTCTCTGGTACAAGTATTCTACTTCAGTCATCTTGCTGGAGGTCTGCTACATCAAACTTCTAAAACACACTGACAACATCAATTATGTCTCCTACTCTATCTTTATCATGTAACAGGTAAGTGTTTGTTCTGTGCTTTTATTTTGTTCTCTGGTTATTGTTTTTAATTGATATCACCACCCCAATTTAGATTTAGATTACAGACCTGACTTGGCTTCCTCCTGTATCACCTCTATCCACCCTTTCCAGAATATACAGTCTGTAACTCTACCCAAATTTTTACACAAACCCCCAAACAATCCCTCTGACTCCCAAACTAGCTCCCTAACCCTCAGACAAAACTTTAGATCATTCTGCAATTTTAAAACCCTGTCTAGACCCGACCAGACCCCATCCAAAAACTACTGCCCTGACCAATGCCGGTCATTACCCCTATCGATGCTGGCACTTTAACCGATGTCAGCTCCCTTCCTTGACCAACACCAGCACAGAGACCAACACCGGCAACTGTGTAGAGCAATTTGTTGCATATCAGGTATGCATTTTGTTTTTTGTCTTTTATTTCTTTCATCCTATCTTTCACTATTTCTATTTTCGTCAAATATTCTATTTTTAATCAGTGGGTTGATATCCCTCAAGGAAGTCTTTGTACTTTAGGGATCAAGCTTTTGCTTGACAGCCCACCATCTCCTCATCTAATGTTTTTCATGTTTTAGTCTCTTTTTCTTTGCAAGTGTCATTCCTCCACAACCAAAGAGGAGTACCTTCCAACGTCTAATTTTGGTGTGAACGACTTCATCTGGGTATCTTCTAACCCTAGACTATCTCTTAGTTTCGCATTTCTCTCTTTGAATGTGAAAGCGAATATCATATAGAAACAAAATGCTTGTTAGATAAAGTCACACCAATATAATTCAATGAAGGAAAAGCATCCATAATTCATAACATTACACATATATTAATGAACATACAAAATCATAACTTCATTCATTCATTTGCATTAGTGATAGTTAGATATGGGATTTATACAAAAAAGGCATAGACTAAGCTTGGAAGAGGCTATATTAGTAATAAATTGGTGGACTCATCACACCCCCTACTTAATCTCTTGCTTGACCTTGAGTAGGGATTGGTTGCATTCTAAAACCATAAAACTTTCTAAATTCTAGGTCTTTAGGGTAGCCTACCCCTTCAAAGAGATAAAAACCTTTCGCATTCTCAATGTGCCTCCATATTTTCTTATCTACCTTTCTATTAGTTAGAAAATTTCCATCCTAGTCAAGGATTGGGAACCAAAAGATATGTGGTTAAAACATCAATCCCAACCATTGTACTCTACATTTCTTGACAAGTTCAATATATAAATATGCACCCTAGGAGGTGGTCTACACTTCATTATCATTTCAATAGTTTTGAGGGGAGTATGGTTCCTTATTTTTCAAGGTATCTAAGAGTTCCTCCAATTTTTGAGAGTATGAAATGAAAATTTGTTTTCCATATCTTTCCATGAGACTCAAATAGTGGTTATAGTCTTCTACCTATGTTCTAGTAACCCATTCCTATGGAACATCTATGTTCATAAATGAAATCCATTCATTTACTACAACATCTAAATTTTTGGATTCACTTTTGATCATCAGGGTGGATTATTTCTCTTTTTATTGATATCCTACAATTTCTTTTCTTATTTCAATTTCATTTTAAACATATGAAGAAAATGCATTTAAAAAGACATCCCCCAAATAAATGTTGGGGTTTCATTCTATATCACTAAAAACAACATATTAGTGAATGTAGAATTCACTTAGTTGGGCTTGAAGATTGGGATCAACATGTCTATATTTTTCAAATAAAGTTTTGTGTCATAGACCATACAAGATTGATCATTAAAAATCCTATAATACCTAAATTTTAACCATTTTTCTTTTAGGTACATGGCATACACCCTAGGAGGTGGTCTGCACTCCATTGTCATTTTAGTAGTATCATGTATTCTACCAATCTTTTCCTTTAGATAATTGATCCTAGTTTTAGTAAATTCCAAATTTTTATTGTAATTCTTCATGTTGTTATTTTACTTGAACATACCCCTTGAATCTCTTTATCAATTATTTCTGGTAAGTTTCATTATCACCAAATTTTTCTTTTATAAAAATAAAAATATCATCAATTTGTAATGGAGTGGTGGTTGAGAAATATACATCAATAACTTCTTCTACTATAGGTGCAGGTGTAGTGGGAAATGAAGGAATAAATCCCTAATAGAAAGGTACCAAAGCTAGAGCATACTCTATTGTAGGTTCCTCCATGAATAAAACTATAGGTTCCTCCATGAGTGTAGTTATGGGTTCCTCCATTGTCTTCCCTTTGTCCTTAATGGGGTCTACAAACTCTATTGCTCCCAGAAGCATTTCAATTCCTCATTCCCCTTTTAGCTCTATAATCTCATGTCTAAGTTTTTATATCTCCTCCATAGCTTGTTCTAATGTTTTGAACTCTTGATCATGAGAACAATTTTCTTATTCTCTTCCATTTTCCATACCCTCTTCTTCTTTCAATTCTTCTTCTCCTTTCTCCATAACCTTTCTTAATTCATCCTTTGTGTATCTAATTTTTCTTAGAAGATCAATGTCTTCCTCAGTGAATCTGGATGAAAGAGGTGACCATTCTTCTTCTTCTACTTTAGTATATCCTTCATCAGTAGACCATTCTTTTACTTCAGATCCATTAAGGGTTTTCTTAAGCATAGGCTCTTTCTTTGGTTTTTCATCATCACTAAAATCCATGGTTAAAGAAGATGAAGAGGTCTTTTATTTCTTCATCCTTTGAGACCTCCTAGGAGGAGGTCTCCTTCTTTTTGACACCATGGGTTTCTTTCCTTTAAGTTTCATTTTCCTTACAAGAGAGGTGTCTGATGGAATTTTTTATTCTTCTATATATATTGATAATGGAACTTCTTCTTGTCTAGTAGGATACATGGGAGCTTCATATTATGTAGTAGGAGATAGGGGAACTTCTTCTTGAGGTGAGGACAGAATGGGAGAAGGGCCACGCTAGTATGGGATTTTCTCCTCTACATAAAAAAGGGATAAGACAAGTCTTCTCCTATTCTTATTTCTTATAGCAATCCTAGATAGTCTTTCATTGGCTACAAGCTAACAAATAACACTAGTGCTCACTACATCATCATGAGTAGCTTGTTCAGGTTGATCCTTAGAATATTCCCTCTCATCAGTGCCCTATTCTTGCTAGAGTGAAATATTTTCTAGGGCAAAAAATTGCTCCCAAGTGAGGTCAGGCCTAAAAAGGCTATCCCTTAATTATAATCCATATGAGGTAGTGGTGAGATAGGGATATTATAGTGCTTTTATGATATTCTTTAGACATTATTTTCAATATATTCCATAAGCAATTGGGAACATTAATGATGCTATTATGTCTTAAATGATTCAAAATTTTGAACTAGAAAGTGTAAATGAGGGAATACCTTCCCTCATAGGTCATGTACCTAATAATTTATGTTGTTATTTATTTCCATTTTATAAGTAGACTAAATCTTTCCACACCTCCTTTATTTAATACTAATCTTTCATATTCTTGGCAAAACTATTGTCTACCCTCTTAGCCATTTGGTCTCTCTTGACAATTTTCTCCAATGCTTGGTAGCCTAGTTGCTTGGGTCACCAAAGTCTTAGTAACTAGAAATTTGACACCACTTACTATGGATTTGTTCCCATAAATAGAGCCTACAAATTCCCTAGTAAGTGGTTCTAAAAAATGTTTTAAACATTCAAAATAGGTAGTCCAACTAGCCTTGTGGAAAAAATCTCAATTGGCTTGGTCTCCTCATAAATACCTATGGTCTGAGGGCTATCTCCATAGAACTGACCATCCCATTTTAACTTTTCCATATTCATTTCAGTCAATAAGAAACTATACATGCTTTAGGATTTATGAAAGTCTATTAGTAGGAGGTTTTAGGTCTAAATATGGAAAACTATGGGGCTTTTAGGTTGTAGGGTTGTTGTGCCACATTAATATTAACCCATAACATCTCCCCCTGCTCGAATTGTCATGTCTCCTCAGGTGACATGGATGGAGTAGAAAATATAGGATGAGACTAATCATCATGAGGAATAGTATAGGTTTAATGGCGAGGTGATATACTTTTGAATGAATAATTAAAGTTATAATTAAATATGTGTTTTTAATACCATACAACTAGATTAGAATAATGAATGACAATTTCCATGATGAAAGATATGGAATACCTTTCAATAGAAGTGTTTAAAATGTTATGTGTGGGTAGTCACATGTGTGCTGACATGCAAATATTTTCATGGAAATGATTAATGTCATAATGAGTGGGTTGGTATTTGGGGCTAGAGTGAAGTGGATCTTTTGTGACAGTGATTGCGAGATAACTAGTTAGTAGGCATTAGTGTTTCATAAAATGCATGTGCATATATTAATGGTAAGATACATAGAATAGGTGTCTCAAACTCAGAGTATAAATTATTAATGTCATACCTTCTAGTGGTAATTTCAAATTTAAGTGTTTTAAGTAGCTAAAAGAACCTAAACATGTAGCTAAGGGCAATACTATCTAGTGACCTTCATTTGAGTAACTTATAGAAGTCTAGATGTTGTGCATTCCCTATAGGTTATGTGCTTGGTCTTGGATATAATAATTAGTAGGGTTTTTAGTATGGAACAAAATTTCTAGATAAATCATGAGTGTCTTTGAAGGCAAAATTGTAGTCTACAATGTTTCCACATGGAAAGGGAAGTTATATGTTGTGTTGTGGCTCTATAGCTTGATAGTCGAGGGTAAATTTTATGTAATAGATATGACATGTACTATCCAAATCATCCTAAATTCTTACATGAGTTTTTTACAAACCTAAAACTGACAGTTGATAACCTCCAACTAGGATTTTGACCAATTTCTACCTAAAATGCACAATTTAGGCTAAAAAAATGAAAACATGCCAAATGATGTGAAAATGACATATTTAAATTCTTATTTTGTCTAGGGTATCCTTAAATGAGGCAATGAAATTTATGGTCTAGCTAACCTTGATCAATTCATTTTGAGTCAAAATGCCAAATTTAGACTTACCTACTATGGACTACTCTTTCCTATCAAATCTTTTACACAAGACTTGTGCCTTTGTTATTTGTTGTTGGCAACATTCTAAATGCAAATATGCATCCAATGCATTTTATGTGGACTTTAAATTGAAATTTAGTCAAATTTAGGACCAATAACAATACATTCTGATCAATCTAAGTGAATTATGTACAAAGTTCTTAATCATGCTTAAGAGCTAATTAACGTAAATCAAGGCCTAATCAAAAATTCCATGGAAACTTGTTGAATATTTATTTTTGAAAATAAATATTTAATGTGTATCATCAAGTGACCTAACTTCTTGGGAAGAGATCCCTAGGCCATAAATGCCACAAATATCAGGATTCATGCCCTCCATGCCTCATCAATTCCTTCCATGATACCCTCCATGCCTCATCAATTCTTTCCATGATACCCTCCATGCCTTTTAATTTCCCCTTCTTCCAATGTCATGATGAGGATAATTACAAAATTAATTCAAAAAATTAAATTAATCCTCAACCACACATCTCAATCTTGAGATGGATGGTTGAGATTTATTCTAATCAAATCCACAAATCTATAAATAGGAGGCCTCACAACATCATTTCTAAGCTTAATTAGTACAATGTTATAATGTAGGGTTGGTTCCAAAAAGCTTTAAGAAACTAGCATTATAATGCTAAATTGAATCCAAGCCAGGCCAAGCCATAAGCCAAAGGTGCTAAGGAGAGATTAAGGTTGTCAATATTCCATTACAAAGGAATTCATGAGCACACATTGAATAAGCCATCACAATAAGCATTTTGGAGCATCCAAAGAAGGTAAAAGAGTTTTCTTTTGCATTTTAGTTGTGTGTTTTACTCATGATTGTTAACTAATTTCTCCCTAGTGTCTAGGCGTAGAAATATTATGTTATTAGTGTGTTTATTTCATTTTGTATTCATTTTGGAACTAACACAATATTTTTTTATCCTCTCTTGAATCAAATTCATAGATCACATATGGCATGCTTGGTGGGACTAGATGCATTCTACACCTAAAGGAGATCCTTTTGAAACTTTAAAATATCTATTTGAGCTCTTATAACTCTTACAAATTGATTTTCTAACTTTATTTTACCATTTTTGGTTGCCACAGTTTTTACATAATAACCAACATCGGTAGAAATATCGACATCAGTTACCTAGATTAACTGATGTTGATCAATAGAACTAACATCGATTATATCTCAGTTGGTCATAATCGACATTGGTAGTATTAACCAACGTCGATCATTATGTCTTTCCAAAAACACAAACCTGAGACCTACTTTTTTAAAGTTTGTTGTTTTAAACTCAAAAGAGATTTAAAGCTAAAGTACATGTTAACAATTTTACTATAGGACCATGTGGGATTTTTGCTCAAAACATGTTTAAATTACTTTTGTATGCTTAAAAATTGATTAGGATCCTTGTTTTGGTGTTTAATAGAGAATTTTTAGATGTTTTTAGTGAATGTTTCAAGGTTTACAACTAAGACCAAGGGGTCAAATAAACACCACCAAACACTTTATTTGAGTTTAAAATTGAACACACTTATCAATTTTTACTTGCAATAATTTTTTAATTAGATTTTGTTTGGAAAAAAGAGGAATGTTTCATGTATGCTCTTTCATTTGTCCCCTATAGGGAACCCTTAGAATCAAAAGTGCCACTCCTATTACAAGTAGCCTATTCCAAGACTTAGAAAGAAAGTAATATAAAGGACTCCCTAAAAACTCATCAATGTTTGGGTGACCTTGAGAATGACCCTAAAGTCTTTCTATTTGTATGCTTTATTTATTTATACATTTTGGCTTGTGAGGGGGACTTCATCACCTTTCACAAGTTCCTTAGGAAATCTTTGACCCAAGGTTTCATCTCCTGGCATTAACTTCATTTGACTCCTTTGGAGTTTCACATGGGATATAGTGGCACTTTGGACATCACACTACACTAAGCAAATAGCAGGATGTAGTTAAAAAAAGGATTAAACCTTTTTGCAATAAGCCAAGTGATATAGACCCAAAATCCATTCTTTTCTTTTGCATTGTTTGGCATGAAAGTTTTTGTCTAATTTATTCCCTTAGACAATTTATAAACTTGTTATATCTTATACAAATACCCACTTGCCATGGAAGTATTATTGGTGCAGGGTGTACCTCAAAGTCTATGTTGTAGTACTATCATTTGAGAGAAGGGGGGGTGTAAAAACCCTACTATATAATGCATATGTACTTTTGGATGAACACTTAAAATCCTATCAAATGATGTATATTAATGGATTCCAATAATACCAAGCAACCTTATCAGTTTAGGATCTAAAGGTGATTAATTAGTTGGCCTTGTCCTAGTTTAAAGTCTTGTGTGGAGTAAAAAAAATGGTGTAAAAAAATAATCCCAAACCAAACATATGGTCCTTGTTTTTCTTTAAAACAAAGAGGCATGGTCTTTCTCATGTAAGATCATCAATTTGCTTGTTTGAAGTTCACCAAAAGCTTGAGATTCATATCATCTACTTTGGCATAGTTATGTTACCCAAATGAGTCTAGACCTTGAGCAAAGTTGTTTAAGTACTCCACTTGTAATCTAATTTTAGAATTACACCTTTACAAGTTCATAAGATTGATTTGTTAAGTGGGTTCACCATTTACACTAAACTTGAGGTAACTTAGGTTTAATTTCCAATTTGGGTTGAAGGTCATTTAAGACTCATAATCATTATCCTTACTTGATATACTTAAGCCATTTTGTGTTAATAACTTGCACTTTAAGTCTATATACCACAACATTTTGAGTCAAGAAAGGTAGTGTTATGTTGTCAAAATTGTGTAAAAATGTCTTTACCTTAGAGTGTATTTGAAAAAAAAAATTTATCACACCTTTTTGGTATTATAGTGTCATTACTCTACCCAAATCATTTTAAACTTTGTTTCATATCCCTTTTTGCATAGAATTTCAAATTTATTTCTACATGTTCAGACTAATCCAAGTGTACTTTTGATCCTTTATCTAAAGCATAGTTATACTATTCACTTTTGTCTAGATTTTTTGTCAAAGAAGCCAAGTTTTATACCATTATTTATCAAAAAATAAACTATGGTTAAATTGATTTTTGTTTCATACCTTAAACCTAGTTGACCAAGTTGATGTCCAAGAATCAAATGCCTAGTATTTGTTAGAAGTGTTTCAAATTTTTTAGATTAAAACTTTCATCTATTTTCAAAGTATAGATTTTGATGCCATTTGGACAAGAGTCCTAGCACATGCCTTGTTTGAGCCTAGATTTTGATGCCACATTTGGCCAAAAGACATAGCAAATTTTAAATTCCTAGATTAGATTGATTTACAACACTTCAACCTTAAATTTTGGCATTTTGATTTTTTGATCCATTTACTTGCTTATCTTTGTGTGAACAATGAAACATTAGATATTTTATGCTATCTTGTTTCCTTACAAATCTTTACATAAACCTTTTGAAAAATCTAGACCAAGTTTAATCCATCATTTATTTTATATTATATCCTTTTTAGAGTTTATAGAACTCTTTAACATTTTATCTCAAAGAATTGACTATGGATCCCAAAATGTATTCCTACACTCATAGTGGGATCATGTACAATCTAGGTATTAATAATTTAGTTGTGTAAGAAAAAATGGTACAAGACCCCTATGCAGATAACATTACTTACGAGATGGATTCTTATCCCTCTTATAATACTCAATTAGGGACACAAAGTTAATATTCATTAATAACTATCTAGTTAACACAACACCTTACACAAAATAAGACCAAGAACAAACCATATAATACTTAGCTATAATACCCATGGTGGATGAGCCAATATTTCAACAACCATATTCTACTAATTTGGCTTCTATGTATGATCCATTTTTTTTTGAGAGACATTTTTTAGAGAATAAAGATGAGATTTTGGTTAGGGCCATAGAGGTAAGGGCTAAGTTTCCAACAGACTTCCCCTATGAAAATTTACCAAGTTTAGTAAGAGGACCCCACAATGTCATTTATGATTAACAAGCTTCTTCTATAAATCCTATGGCTCTAGTCCAAACAACATACCAAGACCCTAATATATCCAATCAAGGCAAAAACATCATGGGAGATCATGATAACCAAATGCAAATAACATGCCAAACCTACCTAAATTTAGCACCTAATTTCAATCAGATGAACATGGTGAGTAATCCCCTCATTGACCTAGTACCTTCAATAAGAGTGTTGATATAATTAACTAGACAAGAGAATCTGAGTTCTGACCCATTTATACAAAACACTTTGATAAATAACTTGATACATATGCCAGTTATTGAAGAAGTGTCTTCAGCTTCTACACTGAATAGTGAGCCAAACATAGTAGACAATGTGTAAATAACATCTAATCTTGATCAAAGTGGTACTAACACACATACAACTATCCAATAATGTGTGCCTATAGTTAATCCCATGAGTAGATCATCATACCAAGGAATAGGAGTTTATGTACCCCTCAACTAGTTACTTCCTCAAGTGTACAACATACATGTTTAGATAATCAAATAGCAAATAATGTTATGCCTCATCAATATAATGTGATGAATCCTACTCCCCCTCAACAAGTAATGAGTGGTATTCCACAATAGTAGACATAATATAGTCTATCAACATAATAGAGGATGAATACATTACCACCTCAATCAAGGGTAATTAATGTACCACCTCACTAGGTAATGATAAATATACCTCTTCAGTCATAGACTAATATGCCAATTCAAAACCACATAATGACTTATCAACATCATGAAAATATTGGTCAATGATGAATGCTAAATCTGTAACATGATTTCACTTCTTTACATGGATTCATGTAACAAGGAGGTACCCATATTTCTCAAGTACCTACTAGACAACCATTGGTTAAAAATGTGCCATAAATTTAGATACAATGTCCTGGTCAACAAGTTCTCACTCAACAACAAGGTTTGATTAGTCTTTAGCATGTCCTTTTTCAACCATAATAGTCATATTATAGTTATATCCCTTTATCCCAAACAAAAAATCCTCCAAGTGAAACTTTTATTGTCAAGCCAAACCAAAACATCATGTAGATAAATGTGCAATTTCAAGTACATCCCAATCCATATATGCATATTCTTGGTCTGTTCCCCAACTCAGATTATGTACCCCAATAGGTGTCTCCATCATACCCTGGTCAAAGTGTCAAACTTGTGACCTCCCATCCATTTACCCAAACCAATATTCTCCCTCAAACTAATATCCCTTCTAGTTTCCTATCCCAAGAATTATAATAAATGAAGGATACAATTGCTACCATTCAGGTGAGGAAGTACACTAAGAATTTTAAATTGGATGACATGTGTTCCTATGTATTCAATATGGAGTATTTATAGATATCATTTCCTATAGGATATGAACCACCCAAATTTTCTAAGTATAAAGGGAAAGGTGACCCTAAGGCCCATTTGACCAAATTATTTTTTGCATGTCAACCAGTGGCATATAGTGACATTTACCTTTTGTTTTTATTTCCAAAGATCTTAGCTAGACAAGCCTTGAAGTGGTTTTTAAAATTTCCCAAGACTTTAGTAATAGAGTTTGATGATCTTTTTGATAAATTTGTGCAACACTTTTCCTATAATCTCGAGCATGAGATTTCATTAGTGGACTTAACACAAGCAAAGCAGAAAGATGGGGAGATTTTTTTAAGTTATTTGAAATAATAGAAAGCCCTTTAAATTTGTTTCACTAATAATTTAAGAGATAAACAATTAGCTATTGTGTTTACTAAAAATTTGGATAGTGAGATAACATATCATCTAGAATTGCAATGTGCACATGCATTCAAAGAGATCATTGATAAAGTTTTATTGATAGAGTGAGTGTTCATCAATAAAAGAACCATCAAAATTAATTCTACCAATCTAGGAAATATAAATTAGTAACATCATAATCAAGCACAAGCATCACAACTAACATAGGCCAATAATCAAGAAAGGTCAAAGCAATTCAACTAAAATAGGAATGTTGTGGGAAATGGACTAACTGAATCCTATCATGTGAAAACTATTAGAACCTAATTTGGACCACCTTTTCAACTTACTTCTACACAAAAACTTCTCCAATTGATGTCACATGAACAACAAACAAAACCTACAAAACAAATATAAGAACCTTTACCATTGCAAACCCCTCCTCCTAGGAGAACTATGCCTGCACATTGTCTCTCTAGTGACCTAGGAGAACCTATTGAATCTATGTTTCACAAGCTTAATTTTGCTAATCTGATTAGTTGGCCTATACCATAGCATTATCTAAAAGGCATTCCTTACCCTGATTTGTAATCTAAAAATGATTTTTTTTACTATCATTAGGTCCATGGGCATAATCTATGAAGATGTGTCCAAATCAAGCATTTAATTGAAAATATGTTAGAGAATGGGGAGATAAAACTAGATAATTGTGATTCAACTTCCAATAAAACTCTTGGGATCTATCAAAACCTCTTCCCCTAACATATTATTCAATAGTAATAGAATAATCAATAATAACAACAATGACTAATGAAGTAACAAAATCAACATAATCAGAATCAAAGGCCAAACCAGTAGAATTAACAAAATTAATAGTAGAATACATAATGATAAAAAATGGACAAAACCAAGGTTAGAATGGTAACAAACAACAAACCTACCATGCACTTTCACATGAATAGAATAGGGTTGTAGGTCATATTGTAGGGGGTAGCATTAATACCATCTCCATTAATCCTAGACCAAGTATTAATCAGTCTAGACTATTGATAAACAAAAATATTTAGCCAAATCATATGGATAATCCTTATTTGACTTGGGAATGCATATAGGTAAACTAGTAAACTAGGAATCCCACTTTTGGATCTTATAATGATAACTTATTCTTCCCACATGACCACATCCAAATGCATTAGTAATTGAGACTTGTCATATCTAGTCCCACACCATTTATAACATCAGTTAGAAATAATAGTCTAGTATTTAATTCTAATTTTGAAATAACAACTCAAAATTCAAATATTACTATCCCAATACCTCAACCATTCACCACATTACCTATCATCTGACCAACCCTCCACCGTCAGAATAAACCATTCACTACTGACCAAGATAAAGAGTATGATATTCTAGACCAATTGCAAAAGACACCATCACAAATTTCTATTTTGGATTTATTGTGAACATCAATAATCCAAAAGAACATCTTGAATGATTTTTTAAACTAATCCACTATTGCTAGTGATATATCCCCTGATAACTTTCAAGCTTTGGTTGGACACCTAGTTCTAGGCCAAAAGGTCACATTCAACCAAAGCGATATGTCTTCCCTTGGCCCACTCCATAATAACCCATTTTACATAGAAGTTTGTATCATATGGCATAAATTGAAACATTTCCTTATCGATAATGGATCTAGCCTCAACATAGTGTCTCTCAATATCATCAAGCTTCTTGTGTGCATAATGATAAATCTCCAGCTAGAAATAATAACTATCAAATCTTATGATAACATGAAAGAGAGTCATAGAGAACCATTAGTTTTCTAGTTATTATTAGACCTTTAACCCATGATACACTTTGCCAGGTGATATATCTTGAGTTATCATACAACATATTTCTAGGCAAGCTTTGGTTACATGAGATTCATGTATTCCTATCATTACTACATCAATGTATCAAGTTTTCCCACTTAGGGATGGAAGTGAATATTTTGGGAGATTTACACCTAAATGAACACTACAAGAATCTTGAGGCTAAATTTAAAAGATATAATTATCAGTACATTATAAATCCTAATTCCAAGTAGGATAAACAAAAAGCCATACTTATTGATCCTTCACTAGATAATTGTATAGATCTTAATACCTTAGATTCCCTTTCCCACATGCCACCTCTTAAAGCTTCTAATCATTACACCATTTCAAATAATGGACTGGGAGAGTATGTGACTCATGATACATTTCATATTACTTATCTTCCTCAAAATTTGAAAACCTTTAGGTAACCTAAAGTCATTCCACATATGCATTGGCAACAAAAGAAAAAAGATAACGGACCTGCCACATTTGTAATAATATCTAGCCTAGGACCTGACCCTCTTGAAGGGGATGAATCATGGTTATATAATGATGACCAAGTTGGTTTTTATAAAAATTCAAAGTATCTTATTCCCAATAGGATCATGGACCATCACAATTATGAAGGAAGAGGCCTCAGATTTAATCAACAAGGAACCACTAAGATGATTTCCATGTCTAAGTAAAAAAGACCTTATGGAATTGGATCTAAACCACTTGGGGGTGACCCCACATATCTTATTCAAACTCCATCACTAGGGACTAGTGATGATGATGTTGATAGTGAAGTAGAGTCTGATCATCGCATCACTTTTGATAACCTAGTTGAAACCAACTTGTTTGATTAAAATGCCATTTGTACCCTTACCTAAGCCAATCATCATAATCCATTACCACTATATTATCCCCAATTGATAAATTGGGACCAAAAATAATCTAATCTTTTGATTGATGAGTTCTAGAATGATGAGGCATTTTATGATTTCTTAGGCCTTAAAGATAATGTTCCATTCGGAGATCACAAGTCAGGATTCTCAATCACATTGGATCCTTCAACCTATTTTAAAGAGTGAGTGAACACCCTTAGCCAAAAAAACAAATCAAAACATTGAGTTCCCAAAGTGGAAACCTCTTTAAGGCACTTTTTGACTAAGGAAAAGTAATGGTAAAGCACAGTCTAGTGGTGAAAACCTATTTCAGGCACCATTAGATGGGGGTGTTCATTCTTATTCAAATTTAGACCAGGACACCACAAAGGCCGAAGTTGCCTATATATTTTAGTTAAGTATGAGAAAAAACAAGTATTTTATCAAATTCTCCAAAAATTTCTAACTATTTTGGTTAAATTTCCAAATCTCCCATTAGGAGACTTAGATTCATCATGCCTAGGAGAAGTTGAAGAGCAAGTCCTAACAGAGGACCCTAACATAGTCCAACATTTCAAGTCACTTCCTACTATTCTAAAAGATGGTTCAACTCTCCTAGTCAAAGATACAGTAGAGGTAAACATCAAGAATCTATTAGACCTAAAATGGATAAAATTAGGTGCATCCATCATTGAAGTGGACCATGACATCTTTATAGCTCTATTGAGAGAATTTGTAGATATCTTTACATGGGCTTATTTTGGCATGATAGGTTTTTACCCCACCTTAGTTTTTCACCACCTTGTGGTTAATCCTAATGCCAAATAGATCAAACAAAATCTATGTAAGATGCATCCTTACATTTTTCTATTAGTAAAGAAAGAGTTTTAAAAACTCTTAGAAGCAGGATGTCTCTGATCCATTGACATTTTGAATGGATCTATAATGTTGTACCTCTTAGTAAAAAGCCTAAAGGAATTATAATTTGTACTAATTTTTGAGATATCAACAAATATTGTCCTAAAGATGATTTTACATTACCTAATATTGACATGATCATCGACACCACATTAGGTTATGAAATGATTTCACTCGTGGATGGCTTTTCAGGATACAATCAAATCAAAATAACACCAAAAGATTAGAATAAAACATCATTCACTACTCCATAGAGAAATTTTTTCTATTAGGTGATGCAATTTGGCCTTAAGAATATGGGAGATACATGTCAAAGGGCCATGAATGTCATATTCAATGATATGATGCATGATATTTTTGAAGATTATGTCGATGACATCTTAGGAAAATCGAAGACTAGGGCTAACCATCCAATAGTGTTATGCAAGATATTTGAAAGACTACAAGAGTACAAAGTTAGAATAAATCTAAAGAAATATTTGTTTGGTGTAAACTCAGGTAAATTACTTGGCTTCATCATATGTCATAGAAGTATTAAATTTGATCTAGCTAAAGTCTATGCTATCATCAAGATGCTACCACCAACCAATTTGAAGCAACTTCATAGTTCACAAGGTAAGATCTAGTCCATTTGATGCTTCATTTCTCAATTAGAAGACAAGTTCCATCCATTTAGGCATGTTTTGAATAAAGGAGTTGTATTTCACTGGGATGATCACTGCCAAATAGATTTTCAACAACTTAGAGATTATCTTGTCAATCCATCTATTTTATTACCTCTTATGCTAGGAAAGCCATTCTTGTTATACGTATCAGCTATCAATTATGCTCTTGGGGCACTCTTGGCTCAACATGATGATGAAGGAAAGGAACATGCTATATACTACCTAATTTATACCTTGGCTACATATGAACATAACTATGCACCTATTAAAAAAGCATATCTAGCCATGGTTTTCATAGCTCAAAAACTATGTCATTACTTGTTGAATAATAGAACCATGGTCATTTTAAAAGTAGATCCACTCAAGTATCTACTATCTAAAATAGCTTTGAAAGGCAAAATAACTAAATGGATCATGATTCTTAGTGAGTTTGACATAGAGTATGTCAATCAAAAAGAAATCAAAGGATAAGTTCTTATAGATTAACTTGTTGAAGCACCTCTCATGGACACATAGCCACTCAAGTTTCCATTTATTGATGAATCCATCATGAACATTATTGATGCACCCTTTGAGGATCAACCCTAGAAGTTGTATTTTGATGGTTCATTCACTATGCATGGATCGGGGGTAGGCCTATTATTTATTACACCATAGGGGGATATAATCCCTAAATCATTAATATTCAACATTCCTTGTACAAACAACATCATCAAGTATGAAGGGATTATTATAGGACTTTTACAAGAAGTGAATTAGAATATATCTCATCTTTAAGTTTATGGTGATTCTTAGTTAAGCATCAATTACGTCACTGATCATTTTTAGACCAAATATGACAAGATAGTTCTATATAAAGCCATGGTTGATACTCTTAAAAAACAAATTCCCAACATTCAATTTGAGCATATATCGAGGGCTAATAACAGAACTATAGATGCCATGGCTACTATTGCCTCTCTGATTTGACAAATAGATAAAGATAGAGAGTATCAATTCCTCATCAATAATTTAGTAGCACCAACTCATGAACCTTTAACTATTAATATGATTTGTGATAGTATTGGTCTTAATTATATCTAGTACTCAGACCTTTATAACTACCTTGATGACTAATTTATGCCACCTAACCTATCTTAAAAACAAACCAAAGCCTTCATTCATCATTCCACTCATTATACTTTACTTAGATCCACTCTTTACCATCTTAATTTTGATAGACTCTAATTTGTTTAACTTCGGTAGAGTTTACATTAGCATTAAGAGAAGTTCATAAAAGAGTATGTGGATCCAATTCTAGTGCGATAGTCCTATCCAAAAATCTCTTGCATACTGGTTATTATTAGCGCACACTAGATGCAGATGCCACTATATATACAAATAAATGTGATAAATTTTAATAACATACAAATTTGATTCATGCCCCAACAAAAACACTAAAAATGACGTTAACACCATGGCCATTTTATACATGGGGACTTAACCTCATTGGGAAGATTAACCCCACTTCATCGAATAGACATAAACATATCCTTACTGCCATAAAATATTTCACTAAGTGGGTTGAAGATATACCCCTCACTTAAATGACTATAAATAATATTTCCAAATTCATCTTTAAACATCTTATCTACTAAAAAAATATCCCTTTTGACATTATATCTAATAATAGATGATCATTAAAGAACAAACATGTAGACTACTTATGTACTAAATATAACATCACCTAATATTTTTCTACAACATATTACCCTCAAGATAATGGCTAGGCTGAGGCATCCAACTAAACCATTGTCAACATTATTAAAAAATTTGTCAATGATGTTGGTCATGATTGGCACCTCCAAATATTTTTTACCCTTTGGGCATACCATACCAATCAATGTACCACTTTATACTCACTTGTTTATGTTATTGAATTCATCTTTATAATTGAGGTTGAATTGCCTTTACTATGTATCTCATTCAATCATGTCCTAGATGATCATGACTATCGAGAAGGTCACCTATAAGAGCTAGATCTACTTGATGAAAAATTCATAGTGCACTCAAAAATATTCAAGCATACTAGAATCAAATCAAAGGCCACTATAATCGGCATGTGAAGTATCAAACATTTAAACTTGGTGATCTTGTTTAGAAATAAAACTGAAAGTATACCACGATTGAGAAAAAACATAAACGGAAATTCAAACCAAATTATATAGGGCCTTTCATCATCATTTTAGGTTATGGATCAAGTGTATATAGGCTTGACACATTAGACAATGATGAACTTTTAGAGCCAATGAATATTATTCATCTCAAGTAGTACTATGCTTGAATGCTAAGGTGTATTATCTATAAGGACCATTTAAATTATATCTTTTTTCACTATTATTCTTTGTACACATACCATTATTATCCATCCTCTTTACCATATCCACTTTCTACTTTTGACCTATCAAACCTGTGTGCTCTAAAAGCCTAACTCATTTGACCTTGGTTTTTGTCATTCATTACATAGTTTTAGCATCAAGGTATCTGATTAGTTCATTATTTTGTTCAAGAAATTTATATAGAGATTATATTTTGGGATAGTGTCACAAAAGTTTTGACATTTGCATCCTTTATTTGTTATTCTTTCTTACCACTGGTCTTGTTGCTAATTATAACCACCTTTGCGGAAATTAGTACCTTTGATCTATGCTATTATGTCTTGGTTATAACCACCTATGGGAAAAATAGGGGAAATATTAAATCTTGATGTACCAACTTTCCACTTTTTATACCATACTATGTCTTTTTACCAACTGTGCCTGATTTGTTTAAATTAGCTACCACACTAGTCAAATTCCTCCACTGTAAGAGAAAAACTATAGTGACTTGAGTTCCTATTCTAGGAATATGTAGGTAGTGCTCAATACATATTTAGGTCAACTTAGTCACCCTTTTCCCAATGCTCTCACTATTTTTTGAGTCATTTAAGTTTGAACACTCTCACTATTTTGTGAGCAACCTAAGCCAGTCTATTGCCATTTTATGAGTAACCTAATCCACATTCTCTCCATTTTGTGAGCTTGAATGATTTATTGTCTCATCATTCTTGATTTATTTGTGACAATCTAAAACACATCCAAAAACATTTGAAAAATTAGTAGAGAAAAAACAAAAACATTGACCACTTCTTTGCTGTTAGGATTTTAGGAACCCTTACTATGTTACAAGAAAATCACTTGTCATTTAGTTTCTCCATCCTTTTTGGTCTTTTTCTCTCACACACTTACCATTTTTTAATACCATTCCTCTTCTTCTATCACATCCATTCTATTTGTTTTCCTTAGCTATCATTTTTCTTCCCATTCCTTAGGAGAACTACATTTCGCCTAAAGTTTTTATTGGATGTTACATCCATGGAACTATGTAGGCAACATCCACTTGCCTAGTGCATATGGAGATAAATCAGCCACCCCCTTCCTTTTCTTATATTCCCCTATTTTGTTTATTTGTTGAGTTGTCACTTATTTTCTAGGGGCAATGTTCATAGGAGTTTTTATTGCATTGTTTGTGTATTTATTTATGCTTATTTTGTTTGTTTGTCTACCTATTTGTTTGCTTCAAGAACTGTTACCTTGGTTTAGTTTATGTGTGTTCATTAGGTGATTCCTTGTCCACACTTACACTTGAATCCATCCCAATTCATATGTTTACATTTCCATCATGGTTTTTATCGTTGCTGCATTATTTTCTATTGAGTATTGGATTACGAGAGTCAATCCTTATGCATATTTTAGCCAATTATTTATGGTGTTATATCATAAATCCTAACATTACATGTTATAAAAAACATTAGCTTCAAGAATTATATTCAATAATGGTAGCATATATTTAGCACTGGTATCCTGATTCCACTCCCAATCATATCCCAAATAGAGCAATTGATCACAAAAGAATTTTAACCTTTATTAGTTCAAATGAGCATCTCCCTACTAGTAGGTTGTTCCAATTCATCATTACCCTCTATGTTTAATTGTCATCATCCTCAGCCAAGTTTATCATGTTTTCCATAATTGGGTTCCAATGATTATAACCACCTATGGGCAAATAATTACACACCATCCCACCTACATTTATCAATGATAATAGCCACCTTTGGGAAAATCATTATGTTGTCACCAGTTTAATTTATATGCATGTATAGGGGCATGTTATTATCTTGTTTGTCAATCCTAACTGGGGTAGCTCCATCTTCTTAATGGTTGTAACCACCTTTGGGCAAACCATTGTGTTATCATACCACATTGCCACTATCAGGGTACAATGCTTATAACCACCTTTGGTTAGACCATTGTGCACTATCCCACTTACATTCTCAATGGTTCTGAATAATTTTTCAATATAATTTTGTATTCACCCCATCATATTTCCTTTCTTTCATCCCCTCATTTTGTTTCTTTCTTTTTGAAGGACCATTTTTTGACCTCCTTATGCCAACCATTCCCTCAAGGGGGCATCATACAGTTAGTTTATCATCATTATAGTTGTAGGCATGCAATACCTTTTCATTATTTGAGAAGACATTACTATTATTATAGATTTTAATGCCTTCCTAAATAGGGGAAAAATATAGACACCTAAGAATGGCCATTGATAACCTCCAACCAAGCTTTTGACCAATTTCTACCCAAAATGCACAATTTGGCCTAAAAACACTAACACATGCTAAATGATGTGAAACTGACATATTCAAATGTCAATTTTGGCTAGGGTATCCTTAAATGGGGAAATGCAATTTATGGGCTAGTTAACTTTGTCAATTTATTTCAAGTCAAAATGCCAAATTTACAACTACATGCTCTAGACTAATCTTTCATGTCAAAACTTTTGCACAAGAATTGTGCCTTTGTTATTTTTTGTTAGAAACATTCTAAATGGGAATATGCATCTAATTCATCTGACATGGACTTCCAATTCAAATCCAATCAAATTTAGGACCAATAGTAAAGCATTTTGATTAATCTAAGTAAATTGTGCACAAAGTGCTTAATCATGCTTAAGAGATAATTAACCCAAATCAAGGCCTAATAAAAAATTCAATGAAAACTTGTTGAATACTTATTTTTGAAAATAAATATTTAATATCTACATCATCAAGTGACCTCAATTCTTGGGAATACATCCCTAGGCCATAAATGCCACAAATATCAAGATTCATGCCCTCCATGCCTCATCAATGCCTTCCATGATGCCCTCTATGCCTCTTAATTGCCCCTTCTTCTAATGTCATCACGAGGATAATTTAAAAATTAATTTCAAAAATTAAATTAATCCTCGACCACACATCTCAATCTTGATATGGATGGTTTAGGTTGACTCTGATAAAATCTAAAAATATATAAATAAGAGGCCTCACAAAATCATTTCTAAGCTTAATTAATGCAACGTTATAATTCAAGATTGGTTCCAAAAAGCTTCAAGTAACTAGTGTTATAATGCCAAATTTATTCCAAGCAAATCCAAGCCACAAGACAAAGGTTCCAAGGAGATATGGAGGTTTTCAAGCTTCCATTGCCAAGGACTTCATGGGCACAAGCTAAACAAGCCACCACAACAAGCATTTTCGATCATCCAAGGAAGCTAAAAGAGTTTTCTTTTGCATTTTAGTTGTGTGTTTCATTCATGATTGTTAACTAAGCTCTCCCTAGTGCCTAAGCCTAGAGATGTTATGATATTAGTGTGTTTATTTAATTTTGTTTTCATTTTAGAACTAACACAATACTAACCATCCTCTCTTGAGTCAAATTCCTAGATCATAAGTTTGTCTGATGACTTCCATGTAATGCCTAAAAACCAATAGGTAGACCATCAGTGAGAGACATAAGAATAAATATCTTGCATTCACTATAATAGGGTTAAAATAGGTATGAGAGGCTACCTATAGTAGATACAAAGTTACCCATAACTAGCTACAAAGTGATGGCCAACTATTTAGAAGGTTCCCATAACAACTTTCAGGAATGCCCATAAAAACTTCAGGAATGTTGATAGTAGTGACAATAATGTTTGTAGTATCTCTAAGAAACCTATGTAAATAGTTTTTATAGGAGGTATTACTTTCTCTCTAATTCTATCTTCACATTGTCCTTGTTAGTTATTTCTATTTTTACCCCTAAATAGCCAGCAAGCTAGTTTTCTATTTAGGTCATTTTTACAAATCTGGGTAGCTATCATGTTGGTTTTCTATGTAGAAACTACCAATAATTCCCAAGAAATATTTTTTAATTATTAGATTTTTTGAATTCTTACTACTATTTCTAGTAGAATGCTTATTAAATGGTCCTGGCTTAGTTACCTAGAAATGTGACTTGTCAAGGACTAGTGGAAGGTCTCATACATCATGCTAGAGGAGGACAAGGATTTCCTCATCTCCTTCTTTAGCTAAGTGTATACTAGTGATTCTGTCTAGTGGGGTAACCTACCTAATTAGGGCATCATTATATCCATCTTGTAACTACTATCGTATGTGACTAGTAAATTCTTATTGAGTAATTAGACTTTTGTACAACTTCAGTCTATGGCTATTAACCAATAGAGACTTTTTTACTAGATCAATTGTTTGAATTTAAACTAATCCATTGTGAAAAACATGCTCAATCTCAAAAGGACCAAGATATATAGTCTAGAGTTTACCTATGTGGTCCTTGCACTTGGAATCAAATAGAAGGGCTCATTCTCCAGTATGGAATTACTTGGTATTAATGTTTTTATCATTCCATCCAATATGTTACTATTATACAATTTCTATGTTATACAATTCCTATTGTCTATATTCATCTAAGGAATTCAATTATAGAAGCATTTCTTTCTAGGTTTCAGATATATCCATCCCTATTTCTAATGTTGTCCATAAGGTCTTATGTTCAAATTCAATGGGCAAGATAGGTTTCTTTCCATGGACTAATTCATATGGATTGAAGACTATAGTGGTATTCCATATGATTTTATAAGCCCACATAGCTTCAGGAAGTTGAGCCTCCCAATCCTTATGAGATAAACTAATAGTCTTTGTCAGAATATTTTATAACTCCATGTTGGTGATTTCTACCTCTCCATTAGATTATGTATGATATGAAGTTGATTTTTTATGTCTAATATCATATTTTTAGACTAAGGTAGTAATTAAATTAGCAGTTAATCAGGGTCCTTAGTTAGTGACTATTTCACATGGCACATGATATCAAGTAAATATTTCTTTATAGATAAAAGCTACCACCTTCTCATCTCTGGCATGTGTAAGAGCCTTAACCTCCACCCATTTAGTGACATAGTTAGTAAAGATAAGGATGTATTATTTACTATTGGATTTGGGATCAAAAGGTTTGAAAAAATCTAGGCCCCTCTTTTCAAATTTTTCAAATACCATTTGAGGCTACAAAGGCATTTCATTTGATCATGTGGGTCTCCCCATACATTGAAATTTATCACAATGTGTAGTATATATTATTACATCTTTATGGAGTGGGGGCCAATATTATCTTGTATTCAAAATTTTGATTGTTGTACTCTTGGTTACAAAGTGTCCTACATAGGGTTCATCATGGCAAGCTTTGAGGATATCTTGAACTTCATCTTCTCTGAGACATATTTTGATGATAAGGTCAAGCCTAGTATAGAGAAGGAATCTAGACAACCATGAATATCTACCACTTTAGTGAATTAATGCTCTCCATTATTTGGGGAGGAAGTGTTTTGGGTGTATCCCTTAATAAGGTGGTCATTGAACCCATGGCATCCTTTGTGTAAAATATAAAACTTAATCACCATCTCCTCCTTTAGCATATAGTTCTACTATTTCTAGTTCTTTACTTGTTATGTGAGCTACTTTAGCTCGAACCTCATGACATCTACAATAAACTTTTTTCTTCTTATAGTCTAGATAATAAATGGTCAAGGCTTAATTCAAAGCAACTTGATTTTGTAGTCAATGTAGGCTATCAAATTGGGTGGCCAAATGGATAATGATATCTTATTTCATATCTTGTAATATGTTGGTAACCTCTATTTTTGATAGGCCATTTATAGCTGCCAATGGAAGCTTATTGTCCTTGACTTTGTTTATGGAAGATCTAGAATAATTCTTGATCAAATCTTTGATATCTAAGAATGGTAGGTGAGAAATATCTCCTTCACTCATTAGGTCCAAGGATTCTATACAATCTTCTCTTACTCCTTTTAGGAAGATGAGTTTCAATGGTTCTTCTCCAAGTGCACTTTGCTTGAATTTTTTTACACTAAATATGAACTGTTCAACATAATCCTCTAAGGATTCATCCCCTTCCCAAGTCATTCTAAAGATGTAATTTCTTCTATAACTTCTTCTTCTTCCATATTCTTGAAACTTGGCCAAAATTTTCTTTTTCATGTCCTCCCAAGTGTAGACTGAATTACTACCTAGTCCCATAAACTAGTGAAGTGTTGATTCTTTAAGAGTAGCTAAAAAAATTTAATTTTTGTGCATCCTTCCTATAGTGATAGCTTCTATAGAGGATATAAAATTCAAAAAAGAATGTGTCAAGGTATCATAATAGTTTACCTCTAAAATTGGGCAAGGTTGAGGGTGGAATGTTTTTAATTTTCATTACTCTTATTGCATCTGGAATAGGAAGTTCAAAAGTAACTATGTCTAAAGTTCCATTGTCTTCCACAAAGTCTCCTTCTCTACTCATGATGGATTTTATCATGATATGGATACCAAAGGTACTTAGAATCTAATCCTCAAATTTTATGTCAATTTTTAGGTCACCATGATAATAAACATTTATCTGTTGATCCTTAATATTTCTACTAGGTGAAGGATCTAAAGATTCTCTTGAGATTTCTTTGATTTGGTCAAGAAAGCCTTGTTGAAAATTTGTAAATATGTTACTTTAAAAAGTGTCTAGTTTGTGTATTTCTTCTCCTTCATTTCTTCTTATCATCTCAGATAATGCTTCTTCCACTTATTTTTCCTTTCTCAGAGCTAATAGTGCTTCTCTTACAAAATGCCTTCTTTAGTTTATAGTGTTCTCTTCATCAAAAGCCTTCTTACTTATGGTATATTGCTCAATAGGGGTTTTAGTTACTGTAGGTAATTGTGGTTCTTTCTCAACAACAACTTATGGTTTCTTTGATAGGAATCTCCCTCTAGAATCTCTTTCTTTCTGCATAAACATTATGTCACTCTTTCAGCTATCCTATTCCTTCCTACATAGAGTTAGTTGTTTTTTTTCATTTTCATGTGTTTCAAAAAGGGGTTATTTCAGATCAACTTTAAAAATAATATCTAAAATAAAAATAATATGAATTGAAATGTTACTTATATAAAGTGATAAAAATTTACTATTGAAAGTAGGAAAAATTTAGTCTAAAAGTAGGAAATAAAAGCAAGAAAATTTATTCTAGAAAAAATGAAATGAAATAAATAAATTTATTCTAGAAAACTGGAAATGAAAGCAAGAAATTTATTCTATAAGTTAGGAAATAAGAAAATCATGCACTATTTACTTCCAAAAACTTAGAAATTTGGCTTAATACACCATAGTGCCCTCACTTAACTTGATCAATTGGAACTATCTATCTAGGAACTTAGACATCTACAATAAGACACCATAGTGTCCTCACTCAAATTTCCTAACTGGGTAGAATAGTTCATTAATCAAGAAAATTTTAATGATTTCTTTGAAAAACAATAATTGACACCCTCCCTAGAAATGACACCAAAATGTTATGTAGAATAATTACCCAGTGAATACTAGATTTACCAGTCTAATTAAACATTAATTTTCAACCCTAGGTGCATAAGATTTTCAAGAATGTCAGTAGTATTTATGCATTACTAATTTAGAAATAAACTTGTTTTTCTAGTTTTAGTACAATATATTTATTATAAATTTTAATGAGTAGTTATATTATGAAATTATTGTGATAGAATTATATAATTATTCCACACTTATGTATCACACATGCATCACACTTATAAAATCAAACTTAACAGTAAAATCTACTTACACAACATACTAATAATCAAAGAGGGTTAGGATCTTCATAGCATCTCATTCTGAGGGGGTCCTTCCTCATTCAAAAATGATCTCCAATCCCTCTCTAAGAGAATTCACAACTTCTTACAAATTCAAATTTCTCATTACTCAATTATGGATACAAATGATATATTAAAAACTTCTAATATTTACTCAAAATTATCTAACTCCTAATTTGGTCTAAGTTATACCTTTAAATAAAAAAGGTAATTTATTAGTTCTAAACTGAAACCAACAAACTAGGAAAGAATAAAAATACTTAGAAACTACCCTAGTCAACCTTCAAGTAGTTAGTAATTGAAATTACTTGTTTAGGCTTGACTAGGTTAGAGACAAGGCAATTTTTTTTTCTATTTTATCTCCTTTTTCCTTTTCTCATTATCCTTATCTTTACTATTTTTGATAACATATACAATGTATCCTTGAATGTATGGAATCCATACAACTATGATTCTTCTCAATTATTTGTTGGTTTCTAAAAATAGCTATATGTGTCTACAAGGTCTCTTTAGTAATGACTATACTTTACATGGAAGCTGTAGGCACCCTATAGTGGCTACATGCAAACTACATGTGCAACCTTCAATTATTGTGGGAATTATACAATGGCTATGAGAAATCTATAGGTGAAGCATATATTTTATATAGGTACTTTGTAGTATCTATAGGAAACCTTTAGGTGATGCCTATAGTTTTTATGGGTAGCCTAAAGAAGCTATGAATATAGAAAGATTATACATATTTACATTATCCTTCAAATTCTTATTAGATAAATTCATACCAATATAATTTAATCAAAGAGAAACATCCATAATTCATAACATAACATAACACACACACACACACACACACACACACACACACACACACACACACACACACACACACACACACACACACACACACACACACACACACACACACACACACACACACATTAATGAACATACAAAATCATAATTTCATTCATTCATTTGCATTAGTGTTAGATAGTTATAGGATTTATACAAAAAAGGCATAGATTAAGCATGGATGAGGAAATAGTAGTGAGAAATTCATGGCCTCAACATAACCAACACTCCTAGATCAAGGAGCAGGTGAAAGAAGACTAGAATAAAGGCCAGGTGAAGGCCCTTCATCATTAACCCAGTCTCCAAAACCATCTCCCCCAATAGAGAAAATTCATATGGTTGCCTTAGAACCATATGAATTGGTGGATGAGTTCTTTAGGGAACTTGAATAAGCCTATGGATCTAACCAAGAAGGTGAGTAAGACATAGTTGAGGTGGCTCAAATTGAAGGAATATAAACAACTAAGAAAGAGAAGAAGAAATAAGTGGCATTAGAATTGGTCCATGTCACTCAAAAAAATAGGGAAGCTAAGATGGCTCTTATTCCTAGTTCCTCCAAAAGACCAAAGGTAACATGGATCCATCCCACTAGTGAAGTGAACCCATTCAATGATGAATTCCTAATATATGGACATGTTATCCTAGAATAGATCATAAATGGGAAATTATAAAAGGTTCCATCCCACTCTCATTCATGATCAATCACTAACACTTTAGGTGTGGACACCCATGATAATATTAATTCTAGGATAAAATATCTTATGAAGGAAAAAGAAGAGAGTATAATTATTGAGGTTTTAAGAGAGAGTGGTAGGAGGATTAAAGATTAGGGAGCATGAAGTGGAGCTAGGATTGAAACCCCAAAAGTAGCCAAACTCTCTGAACTAGTAGCCATAGTGTATTTCAATTGAGATACATCAAGGTTTAAGAAAATAGTAACAAGGAAGGACACCATTGGCACTAAGGAATTCACACTCCAGAGAGTGGAACCTTTTTTTGGCTTAACACTTGTCTAGGGACAAGTAGTGGGGAAACATCCCATATATCAAGAATATGTTGTTAGTCTAGTAGAGGCCCAATCCATTATGATAGTAGTTAGGATTATAGGGATGAAGAAATAAATTATAAATTTAGAAAAATAAAATTAAGGTTTGGAATCCCAAGTCTTACTTTTAGTCCTTGAGGATATAGTAACATTGCTAAATAAGTACTTCTTGGACAATTTTGAAGGGTTAAAGGCCCCAAAATCTAGATTAGTTATCTTGGCCCATAATATTGGGAGGGAACAGACATTGATCACTTAGTGGAAAAATCCTAGAGATCAAGAAATTGAATTGATTAGTGTCCATCACACCAATCAGGCCCAAGGCATTCAAATCATCAAATAGAAACACTTACATTACCTCTTAGGAGTCAATGAAGATAACATATTGGACCTTAAAAATTGGTGTGACAATGTCAATAGCCTTTTAGAAGAAGATAAATGCTTGATAACAAGGATAGATAATCTCTTGAAGGACCTATTAGAAAAGCCATCCAAGATAAATGCCACAAGCTTGATGGAGGATGAGGAGCTCAAGAAATTTGTTAGTCTCCACATCTATAACATTAAAGACAACCAAGGATATCATATCAAGGACAATAAAAAGGTCCTTAGTATCATCATCACATATATAAAATAGATTTTAGAGGCTCAATCCATCTAAGAACTCAAGGCCAAGGGTGATAGGGGATTTGACAGATTGACACGTCAAGAAAAGGATTATTTGATGAAGCCTCTAATAGATTTTGATCTCATCAATGAACAATACAGTAGGACAAAAAACATCATTATATAATGACTCAAGGGTCACACTAATGTAGCATAAAATAATATTTTTTTGTAAAATATATGCTAGTCTATTAACATACATTTATCTTTTGTCAAAATTGGCATGAAAGCCTTTTGCATTGTATCTTTGTATTAAGGATAGTTATCCTTAGATTACGTGTGGGTATTTTTAGAAGGTTAATCAGTAAACCACCTATGTTTCCCATAAATAGGTGGTGATTACCATTTTTTAAAGAGAGAGTCTTTGAGCAATTCATATGCAAATGATCATTTAATACAACTATGGAATTCTGAAAAGATTGTTTGAATAGTTTGTTGAAAGCCAATGCTATGTCTCAATTGCAAGTTATTGTCTTGAATTTGAATGGTTATCTACATTTTGAGCTAAATTTTATATCATATGGCTATTAATTTATGTTAATTCTAGATAAAATGAAAATATATTAAGTATACTTTATTTTATTTACTCTACATTTGGATGTGCATATGTTATTTAGGTTACAATAGAAAATTTTTAAAGTAAAATTGATTCTTACTTGTGGTTTATATATCTTCTTTAAAGCTTGCCTGGTTTATGATGCAATCTGAGTTTATACTATTTTACACCACAAATTGGTTCATGCATTCTCAAAGTAATTAGAAATTTGTCATATTATTTGAGATGAAAATCTACAATCACATTCTCTTTCCTACCTTACCTTCCTTTTTATATTTTCTTTATCAAAACTCACTTGGTTTAAATATCATTGTTAATATCCATTTAGATTAACTTGTAGGCTTAAATTATCACAAATATTTGAACCCTAGTGGCCACCAACCACCAATTTAAATAAATATTATGGATAATTCCCATACTCTGCTTCTATTCCACCACAAACATCATAGAGTTTTCATAAACTACAACTCATGCATTGGAATATTTGAATCCTAAAATGAGAAGTGTTCATCAACACTGAAGATCACTTGTGAGTTAATTAGAATCATCAATAGGGATGCTACCACTGATGCTAGAAGGAGGGCCTACTTGATCAATTGAAATGATTCCTACATTAAATATAAAGGATTCTTAACCCTCATAAGTGATTCTTCACTCTAAGTGAAAAGATCCTTGATCTAGGTGATTTCTCACATATCTTTGTGTTTTATTAGGAAAATATCTTAGTTGTCTACAAGGAAATAATTAAATGCTAGTAAAGATAGCTTTAGGATTTAAGAATTCATAGTATTTGAAATTAGAATAGTTTATTCCAGTTGAAGATTGACCATTCTTAGTAAATATTTGGTTCATTTGAGTCATAAGTTGCAAGCAATGGACATATTTTCATAATTCAACACATCTTTGATCTTACTTATTCAAAGATCGATGTCCTTTGTCCCTTTATGAGTAAATATTCAAAAAAATAGTCTTAGTGTGTAGGTTGATTGTAGTTCTTTGTGAATTCTAACTTATTACACCATATTTAAAATAGGATCCTTAATCTTCAAGATGTAATTACCAAAGATCAAGACCAAATCACATTCAAAAACAAGAGAGCCCTTACTTGAGCTAGAAACTCATAGGAGAACCAAGAAAGATAGAGAAAGGCATAGATGTTCTAAGTATCTACTATCTTTACCCTTATAAGGGGTTCTTGTGTTAAATTTTCACCTAGATATGGCATGGCTTGGAAGTTCCCCCATCAATGTACTAGGTGTAGTTCATGACTTGACTTGTAATCCTAAAAAGTACTTACTAGTATTTACTCTAACTGGTGTTGCAACTGCAAAAGAGCATGTTAAGCATTTCAAGGCTGAATTAAGGTTATTAAATGTCAACCATGAAGATGTAGCTTATAGATTATTTGTTTTTAAGTTCATAAATGATGCATATGAATGGTTCCTCAATTTTACTGACAATTGTATTACCTCGTAGAATAACTTTGACATTATTTTTATTGATCAATTTATAAAAATCATAAGCCCTTATGTCATTTATCACTAATTTACTACCATTAAGAGGGATGCAAATGAACCTATTAGATATTTTAATGTTAGGTTCCAAAAGATGTTTAGTCAGACCATGGATCCTTACAAACCTAATGAGGCTTTAGCTTTAGAAGTTTACAAAGATGTTGTTGACACTATGACTTTTGTGTTTATTAAAAGGGATATCCTATCTATCAAAACATTAGCTCAAGCTTATTATAAAGTAGTGGTTATAAGTGACCAAATGTAGCCTCAAGGACATAAGGCTTATTTTATCCCAAATGTTAATCTTCAAATTCTTGTATTAAACCATTTACCAAATAGTAAACAAAATGCTCCAACATTAAACTAGCTCCTGGGTTTGAATATATTACCTACCAGACATATTACCCCTTATTATAACCTAGGTTTATTGAGTCATCAAGTTACTAATGGAGTTCACACCAATGACCAAAAGGCTTTAGTACCAGTCAATGACACTAACAAGAACCAAGTCCCAAATTTTGAGACACCAAAGAATGAGAATGAATATATACTAAAGATGGTCTAGAAGCTCATCACAAATTTCTTACAATTTCAAAAGAAAGTTGGCAATGACAATGACAACTCTAGGAGAAACTTCACTTTCCAAAAGTTCAAGAGGCCTAAAACTAGATTTCATAATGATAGTTTCTACAATAATAAATCTAATGAACCTTTATCTAGAAAAAGGACTATGGACATTAATCTCATTAATATGGTGTTATCAAACTATTCTAGGGTGCATGTTACCTCTAAACATGGTGAGATTGATTGCATTGATTTTTTTAAGAAGAACTCAACACCTTTGAGGTGTCCCAAATAGAGATATTACTACAAGTCCTTTTGGATCCTATCCATTTTACCAAGTGCACATGGTAGAGGCATTGCAATTCCCTTTCCAAGAGGATAACGCACATAAGAATATCCCTAAAGAGATTTAAGCATTATAGTAATTATTGAAGATATACAATCTAAGAAATAGCAAAAAAAAAGTAACCACTAACTACTTCCACTCCCCCTAAAAATTATAGGACTCCTCCAGACACTACATCAATTAATGATCCTTAACCACCTAAGGGTTGTTCTTCCAAATTTACTACTGAACTTTCATGCAAAACTAGTTACAACATTATGGAAGATATGAAAAGGATCAAATACTATATTAGTCTAAATGATCTAACCTAGATTTTAGAAAAAATAGATTTACTCTTGGAAACCCTGTCCAAAAAACTTGGGAAAGTCCCTAAGAGTGATAGTGCAAATGTAACTATGCAAATAACCAAAGCAAAGTCCCCACCTTTCTTACTTATAGTTAGGATATTTGGGAAGAATGTCTATAATTGTCTTTTACATTTTAAATCCTCAACCAACATTATGCCTACTAAAATATGTGAACAACTTGGGTTAACCCCAATCAAGTCTAGTAGGCTAGCTACTCAGTTAGAAAAATATAGAGTCAAGGTCATTTGGGAACTATTAAATGTGCATATGTAAGTAGCTAGTGAACTAAGGGTTCAACATTTTATTGATATCCATGTGGTTGATATTCATAATGCTTATGGCTTACTCTTAATTAGATAATTGACTAAGGCATGGAATGGTTATATGTCCACTAACTATTCCCACTTATGGTTTCCTTAGAAAGGTCTGCCAAATTAGATAAGGGTAAAGAGGTAGCCCAGAATGAGACACATGATAAACAAATATAATGTTGTTAATTAAAAGGTGAAGTTCTTGGATTCTAACTTTGGATTTTTTACTCTAGAATTTATAAAAGAACCTTGCTCCAAAAATCCACCTCTAATTATTGGTTTATGGAAGTTGTATGTGGAAGGTGCTAGGTGTAAATCAGGATCAAGAGCTGGTATTTTATTGATAGACCCTATAAAAAAATCAATATCATGGTTCCTATAGGTTACAATTCTAATTCATAAATAATTTAGCTGAGTATGAAGATCTTATCTTGGGACTACAATTTATTATTTAAAATAAAGTTAAGGAACTCATTGTCTATGGAGATTCTAAGTTGGTGGTCAACCAAGTAAGAAGTAAATACCAATACAAGCTATCTTACCTCAAGAGATACAAGTTCAGAGTTTGGGATTTGATGGAATATTTTGATTCTCTCAACATTTTATCTTTTCATAGGGAAAAAAATATAGTTGATGATGATTTTACCTCTATTGTAGCTAATCTCATGTATAATCATGGTCCCCCTAACAGCAAAATTTAGCTAGTAACATGTCCCTTAGTCTCTAACAACATAAATCACTTTCAATTTTTTAATGATGATCAAGAAATTATGGATTTCTTGACTAATGTTGGATCCTTTGAAACTCACATCATTCATGAAGTTGATGAAATTTCTCTTGAAAGGGAGCTTAATGATAAAATCATCCAATTGAGTGACAATAAGATACTTAAAGGGATGATTTAATTGAAAAGGCTATTTGATCATGACAAAATTACTGGGACACCTATGGTGCTTAAAGTAAATGGTAAGGACTATTAGGTGGTAGATCTTGGTTCACATAATCAATCCCAACAAGTGAACATAGGAAATACTTGCACTACAATAGAAAATAGAAAATCTAGAGAGCTACTTACAAAATATAAAGATGTCATTGTTTGGTCCTTTAATGATCTAAAAATATTTAACCCAAGGGTTTTTACTCATACTATCCCCCTCATAGAAAATAGTAAACCCTTTAGATAGATTCAAAGACCTGTCAATCCTATCCTAGAGCCTAGGATCTTTAGGGGAGTTAATAAACTATTGGATGCAAGGATTGTGTTTCTTATTAAGCATTCCACTTTGGTTGCAAACTTAGTCCTAGTCGAAAAAATGAATGGGGAAATAAGATTATATATAAACTTTAGAAACCTAAAGAGAGCATCTAAAAAGGACAATTACCCCTTACCTTCTCTTGATCAAGTCATCTAGGTTGTTTCAAGATATACCATGATGTGCTTTTTGGATAGATTTTATAGATATAACCAAGTGCTTGTTACTCTAGAAGATAGGATGAAATAAACTTTCAATACTAAATGGGGAACATATGCCTATAAAATAATGCCATTTGGATTAATTAATGTAGGATCCACCTTTTAGAGAGCCACGGACCATGCTATCAAAGTTCAAGTGGGAAATTGCATCAACATTTAGATGAATGATCTTACAATTTTCTCTAAGAGTAGGGAGGAACACTTTATACACTTGCAACAAGTGTTTGAAAGATGTAGGAGTTATGGAATATCCCCAAATCCAAAGAAACATATCTTTTGTGTCACTAAAGGAAAACTAATGGGGCATGTCATTATTAAATATTGGATTTCCATAGATCCTGAGAGAATGGAAGCCATCTCCAAAATTGAGCTACCTAACAGTCAAAAATAGCTGAAATCATTCTTTTGTAAAATTAACTTCATGAGGAAGTTCATCTCAAGCTTTGCTGAAATTATAAAAACTTTGAATGATATGTTTAAGGAAATATGATAAAATTTCTTGGAATGAAGAATCAAAAAAGTGTTTGCTAACATAAAAAAGGCAATCAATCAAGCCCCAGTCTTGATAAGTCTTGACTTTTCAAAAGACTTTTACTTGTATTCATTTGCTTTAGACCATGCCATGGCTATTGTCTTAACTCAAAAGATTGATGAGAGTGATCATCCTATATATTTCATGATCACCAACTTAAAAAATTCATAGGTAAACTATTCCATGATTGATAAGCAAGCCTATGCATTGGTAAATGTAGTAAAAAAGCTTAGACACTATATCCTTAGAAACAAGGTACATGCCATCTTACATGACCTAGCCACAAAGCTTATGTTGAGCTAGAATAAAGTTGGGGAATGAAGGGCTAAGTGGATGTCAGTCCTACAAGAGTATGATATTGAAATAAAGATTTCCAAGTAGGTGAAATTTTAAGGCTTAGTCTAGATGATAACTAATACCAATCCTAAACTCCATATCATTCAAGTTGAGTAGCAGAACTTCCAACCTAATGAGTGGTATGACAACCTCATCCACTTACTAAAGATATAGACACCAACCAATGTAGGACATAGGAAGTGATCAACTTTTTGGAATAAAACATTTGCACTAGATTTAAAACCTAAGTTTCCTTAGTCTATGATAATGGATTTGCATTCATATCCATTGAAATGACTAAATGGGATTATGATAATGGCATCTATTTAATGTTTTCCTTTTACTGTTATCATCATGGAAGTGGAGTTTTTGAATATACCAACAATAATCTCATGAAGGACATAAAAAATTATACTACAAACAAGACTAGAACATGGTATGAACTCCTTAATTATGCATTATGGGTTAACAAAATAAGGATCAAATAGGCACTCAAGGCTTCACCATTTATGTTAGTATATGGTCAAGAAAATATCTTCCCCATCACCCTCAAGATACCTACATTCACATTCATGCAAGAATACATGGAGAAAAACCAAGATCTTGTTAACACTAGGCTATTAGACATCATTCAGATGGAAGATGCCAGAGAAAAGGCATTTGTAGATTTTAATAAGCATCAATAAAATATGAAAAGCTGATTTGAAAAAATGTCTAAGGTGAATTTATTTAGATAGGGAGACCTAGTCCTCCTTTGGGACAAGGCATTAGAGCCTAAAGGCAAAGATGTCAATTTTACCCCCTTGTATATTGGCGCATACCAAATTGTAGTAATCTTAGGCAACAACACTTTCAAACTGAAAATCTTCAAGGGGTAGAGTTTACTTTCCCCACCAATGGGCAATATCTCAAGAACTAATTTATTTTATTGCCGCTAGGGATCTTCATGGAATAACATTTGTAATATTACTTAGAATTAGAGCAGGTAGGCTAGTTAGTTTTCTTTCTTGTTTTGTTTTCCTATTTGTCTTGTATATATTTGTTTGCTTATGTTTATCTATTCATTATTGTTTGTTTGTGTTTTGTCATTTTTCTTGGTTATGATCTTCAATTTTAATAAGGTCTCATAGACTATCCTTGCTTAGAATTACTCAATATTCAAAGATATCAAGTGAGGGCATGAATCCCACACAAGAAGACCTAAGGTTGTAATATAGTATTTTGTAAAAATATAGAGACTTTAAAAAAAATACTCACATATAAATTAGTTAACCTGAAAGAATTCAATACATTTCCTAAGACCAAAACTTCATTGTAATAAGGATCACGTATGTGGAAGGAGATTTCAAAAGTTAAAGCATAGGCATGATTTCACTTAAAACACATCTTTATCTAGGATGGAGGTTTCAAATAAAGGTGAATATCTTAAGGCTAAGACTTTTGACCAAATCCTTAAACCCATCTATCCTAGCTCCCAACCTTTGTTAAAAAAACAAAAAAAAGAGACTTAATGATAAATCAAAAGATGCAAAAGCCAAAGGTGATTCAAGAAACCTCCATCATGGCTATATATGCCTAACTAATACTAGAGTAAGGTAATGAGTGGAGCCAAAGGTATCTTTGTTAGGGATATAGACACTTAGTTGGTAGCAGAGTAATGCCTAAGCCTCCCCTAATTTAATAGTATTTATTTCTAAGAAACTATCTAAATATGATCAAAGTTAAATGTAATGGTCAAAAGGATATAAACATGGATGTTATTTCCCTAAAGTCTTGATGACAAATAGTAAGTGGAATCAAAGCAAACACACAATGTGTTTAGGCCATGACTTAAAGATTTGAATTCTACAAAGTTGAAACTTATTCTAACCTAGAATTAACTTAAGTAATGATGTATGGATAAGAGGATATAAAGGACTTATGTGTTGGTTTAAACTAAATTTTCTAGGTTCTAACATATTAATATGTTTCCCTTGTAAGTCACCACTATTTTTGGGACCAACATCCCCATTTGTTTTTACTTCTTTACAAAATGGGGCCCTTGTTAATATTTCAAAACATTCATATCCTAGCATGGTTTACATGGTATTATTATTTTTTGAATTAGGGTATCATCCAACTATAAATGGAATTAGTCTATTTTTGGTTAATTATGCTTTATTAACTAACCCTATTAATAATAAATATTGAATGATAAAGTGTAGGTTTTATGGAGGAAGGTAGGGTTCTAGAGAAAGAAACCCTATGGGTTTGAATTAAAATTTTTGCAAGAGAAAATTTGGTAGGAATTGTTCCTTTTAAAATACCTTAAGTTTAGTGTTATATTAAGGCCTATTTATGTTTTTAAACATTCCAAACTTGATATAAAAGTATACATAAGTTCCCCTTTATGTTCTTCCCCCTTTAAATCCCTACTAATTTCATTAAGTATTATGTCCCCAAAGCCCTTTTTCATCCTAAAAAGATTTAAAGGCCTTATCAATGTTTTATCCTAAGTTCAATCCCAAGGTGACTCCATGTTTGTTCAACATGAATCAATGATTAGTGTTCACTCAGAAGCCTAATCTAATTGTGTGAGATCCTCCTAAGATAACATGTTAAACATTGCTTATTATAAAAGTTTATACAATATTTATTTTGATGATCTCACTCCCATCATTTGACATTCACAAGGATGTCTTTGACATTAACGAGGCCCTCAAAATAAGTACCATCCAAACTTATATCTTTATTCCAAAAGGGGACCTTATAAACATTAAAAATTAGGATTATCAGATTAAAACTTAGTTCATATTTTTTTTAACTATTAATATAATAATTAATCCCTCAACCTAAGCCTATGTATATTATGAATTGACTCAATAATCATGCATCTTGCAATATTTGATGGCCTACATTCATCCTAGGATCTTAATCCAATAGTGTGAGATCAAAAGTTTTGCCAAAGGCTAGACCAATTGAAAATGACCTTATAGATCATAATAGATGGCTCACACTTTATCATCGAGCTTGATTTGATAGCCTGTATTGACCTCAAAGTCCTAAGAGCACTAAGCATATGATATGTAACATGCTATTATTCAGCTAAAAGAATTGCATGAGCTTAAAATTGATATTCATGCTCCCATCATTTGATGTTAATGGTGACATATTTTATGTTAGTGAGAATTTCAAATTTAAACACAGCCAACCTATTAACCAATCAACTCAGACCTCATGGATCAAGATCAATACCTCTCACTTGATCATTGATCCTAATCTAATGATGTGAAGTGGAAGTGGAATTTTCAACTCAAGACCTTGGAAATTGATGGCTCAACACTTGGATAAATTACATATGGTCATTTATTAATAAAACTAGAGTGCACTACTTGGTATAACCCAATCATCTAAGGCTCAAATTCCCAATCAAAATAGACTTTCAGGTCTTCATCAAGGCCTCACATTCATCCTATATCTTGATCCAAAAAATAAAAATAAAAGACTTTATTTAAAAACAAATATCTAGTCAAAAAATAAATTCCTATAAGATGCCATGAAAACACGCTTAGAGAGGTCAATGTAAGCACCATGTAAGTACTAAAAGGTAATCCCAAGATATAGTGCATCCAAAAGGACAATATTTGCATGAGTAGTGTTGTCTACAAGATCTGAGGCATGAATACATTTATGAAATCCATCACCTTCACCATTGAAGCCTCAAAAACCCTACCATAATATCATAAAGCTATGAAAATTGACTAATTAAGGACCTAACTACATTAAGCAATATTGAATTATCATCTTGAGTATAAAGGTTAGGCATATTCTAGGGTAATTAAGATCATGGAAGTGACAAGACAATAGTGGAAGGAAGATAAAAACTTGTATCTATCCACAAACCATCAAGGGAGACACTTTGAGGACACCAAATTAGACATAGGGGCATTAACTAATGGAATGAAGAATTGGTCTAAGATTTTCTTCACCATTGAAGAGTTTCAGCCTTTTTCATCTAGTGAGCAAAGGGTGGTAGTCACCAAAAGGAAGTTTTATGACCTAGTGGCAATCCTAATGATATTTATTCATCAAGCTACTACCAAACTAAAGGTACTACCCTATAATGACATCCTTACACCCTTTTTTATGGATTGTAGAATTTATAATAACTAGATTATCAAAAAAGGAGATTCAATGAAGATTGCTTATATTGACCCAATAGCCTTTTAAGGATAATATAAACTCACCAAAGCCCATATTGACCTCCATTCCATAAAAGAGTGGACTACCCAAATTAGCCTAGATATAATCCTAAGACCATAGTTAATCCAAATGATCCCTATGACTAGAACTCATGATGGTAGGATTCCCATCATAAAATTTAGGGAGGGAATTAAGATCATTATAACCTTAATAAAAAGAGCCATAAGAGCAACCACCAACACCTATGTTGACCCTAGGTGGGTTTCTTATGCATACTTCATGATAGAAGAAAAGTTGACTCCACCTATTGGGGAGCTAATTAGTATCCACTTAGGAAGGTAGTTTTTTGACATTAAGAAGAAGACAATTTATAAATTTACCATGATGTCCTATCTTCTAGACTCATTAATGGCATCCACCCATATTCTTGGTGTTAATGATTGGTCCTCCCATAGTATAATCACCATCTCCCATCATTACTCCAAGCTTTATATCTTCAATTATAGGGATCATATGCAATTCGTATGTGATTACATATATCCCATATTATTCCAAAGCATCATAGGATATCCCATGCCCAAGATGCACCCTCTTATCAAAAGATATGTTGGTCTCATGGGAGACATTTGGTTTTATCTAGACTATATTGTCCTTAGGATTAAAGGTACCATGAGCAAACCATTTAGGTTTCCAATTTACTTCCCTCTTAAATTGGCTAAACAAGAAATTGTGTACCAAATTTCCCATAGAGTTGATAACACATGTAGAGAGAAGAGGAAGGCCATTCTACATCCCTTCCCATTTTTTGTTGGGAAAACCTTGATCAAGGACTAAAAGTAATTGGACATTGTGTCTAGATAAAGGGATGACTTCTACTTTTAGAAGGATGAACTAAAACAATGGGTCCCAAACAATAAAGTTATCCCTCACTTAAATTCAAGGTAGCTGACCAAGGTGGCTTATGAAAATATGGTTGGTCCTTATGACCATTTAGATACTAAAGATACAAACTTTGAGGAGGTCCTTGCTAGATGCAAACATCATGGTTTTAATCTCGATCATAAATTGTAAATGGAGAAGAAACTAGCTAGGGAGAGATGGCAAATGAACCCATTACAATATCATTTATTTCCCTCCACTTCAAGTGCACCTCCAAGTTAGCCACTATAGCCAACACTCCAAGATCAAGGATGAGGTGAAAAAAATACTATAAAAAGGTTAGGTGAAGGCCCTTCATCATCAACCTAACCTTCACGACCATCTCCCCCAATATAGCACATTGATATGGCTGCCTTAGAACCATATGAAATGGTGTATGAGTTCTTCAAGGAACTTGAAGAAATCTATAGATCTAACCAAGAGGGTGAGGAAGCCACAATTGTGTTGGCTCAAATTGAAGGACCTTAAATATTTGAAGAAGAGAATAAGAAAGAAGTGGGATTAGAATTTGTCCCTATCACTCAAAAGAAGAGGGATGTTGATATGGCCCTTGTTCTTAGGTACTCCTAAAGACCAAAGGTAACATGGACCCATCCCAATAGTGAAGTGAACCTATTCAGTGATGAATTCCTAGTACATGGACATATTATCTTAGACTTGTTCATAAATGGAAAATTCTGAAAGGTTCCATCCCACTCTCATTTATGAGAAATCACCAGCACTGCAGGTGTTGAAACCCATGATAATATTAAACCTCGCATCAAAGATCACATGAAGGAGAAATAAGAGAGGAGAATTATTAAGGCTATAAGAGAGAGTGGAAGGAGGATGAAATATTAGGGAACATCAAGTGGAGGTACGATTGAAACCTTAGAATTAGCCAAACTCTCTAAACTAGTAGACAAAGTGCATTTCAATCTAGATACATTAGGGTTTGAGAGAATAGTAATAAGGAAGGCCACCATTGAAACTGAGGAATTCACACTTGAGAGAGTGGAACCTTTTTTTGGCCTAGCACCTATCCAAAGACAAGTAGTAGGGGAGCATCCCATACAACAAGAGGAAGTTTCTAATCTAGTGGAGGACCAATCCTCTATGACAGTAGTTAGGATTAGAGGGATGAAGTAGAAAAATATAAATTTAAGGAAAGAAAAGCTAGATTTAGAAGCCCAAGTCTTACTTTTAGTCCCTAAGGATATAGTAAACATTACTGAATAAGTCTTTGGACATTTTTTAAGGGTTGAAGGCCCTAAAATGTAGATCAACTATCTTGGCCCATAGGATTAGGAGGGCATAGACATTAGTCACCTAGTGGCAAAATTCTAGAGATTGGGAAACTAAATTGATTAATGTCCATTGCACCAAACAGGCCCAAGGCATTCAGATCATCAAATTAAAACACTTGCATGCCCTCCTAAGAGTCATTAAAGATAACATATTAGACATAAACAACTAGTGTGACAATGCCAATAGCCTTCTAGATGAAGACAAAGGCTTGATAACAAGGATGAAGGAGCTCTTAGAGGACTTATTATAAAAACCATCCAAGACCAATGCCATAGGTCTAATGGAGGATGAGGAGTTCAAGAAAAGGGTTAGTCTCCACATATAGATCATTAAAGACAACCAAGGCTAGCATATAAAGGACAATCAAAAGGTCCTTAATATCATCATCACAATTGGAAAGTAGATTATAGAGTCCCAATGCATCCAAGAACTCAAGGCCAAGGGTGATAAGGAATTTGACACATTGGCCCATTAAGAAGAGGATTGTTTGATGAAACCTACCATAGATTTTGATCTCATAAATGAATAATAAACTAAGGAAAAGAACATCCTCAGATAGTGATTCAAGGGTCCCACCAATGTACGATAAAAAATATTCTTTTGTAAAATATATGCTAGTCTTTTAGCATACATTTATCCTTTGTCAAGATTGGCATGAAAGCCTTTTACATTGTATCTTTGTATTAATGACAACTTTACTTAACTTACATGTGGTTATTTTGAGAGGGTTAACTGGTAAACCACTTATGTTTCCTATAAATAGGTTGGGATTACCATTTTGTGAAGGGAGAGACTTTGAGAAATTTGTATACAAAAGAGTATTTAATACAACTATGGAATTCTAAGAACATTATCTGAATAGTTTGTTGAAAGCCAATGTTGTCTCTCAATTACATGTTATTATCTTAAATTTGAATGGTTCTTTGCACTTTGAGCTACATTTTCTATCATAAGGTTGTTAATTTGTGCTAATCCCAGATTAAATGAAAATATCTTAAGTATACTTTTTTTTATTTTCTCTACATTTGGATGTGCATACATTATTCAGGTTACAGTAAAAAACTTTTAAAGTAAACTTGGTTCTTACTTGTGGTTTATATATCTTCTTTGAAGCTTGCCTAGTTTATGATGCAAAATGAGTTTGTACTCTTTTACACCACAAATTGGTTCATGTATGCTCAAATTAATTAGAACTTTGTCATAATATTCGAGATGTAAATCTACAATCACATTTTATTTTCTACCTTACTTTTCCTTTTTTCTATTTTCTTTATCAAAACTCACCTATTTTAAAAATCATTGTTAATATCCATTTAGATTAACTTTTAATATTAGATTATCACAAAGATCTAGACCCTGGTGGCTCCCAACCACCAATTTAATTAAATATTTTGGATAGTTCCCATACTCTACTTCTATTCTACCATAGACATCATAAAATTGTCATATACTAAAACTCATGCCTTGGATTATTTGAATCCTAAAATGTGAAGTGTTCATCAACACTAAAGAGCACGTATGAGATAATTAGAAGTATCAACACATTCAAGTGCATCACAAAAAAAAGGTTATAGCTAAGAGATAGTTGGTAGAAAATTTGTTAGTTTGGACCCATTCCTCATAGAGATTATGAAAAGACTTAAGAAAGATAGTAGGGTCCTTAATCCCATTATATGTGATATTTGTATATTTTTTTCCAATATCTATGGATGCAATGATGGAGATAAATTTTAATTTTGAAGATGTTTAAGCATTTTTCTATTCAATAGAGGTTGATGGATGATATTCCCATTGGAATCTCTAAGAGGAGGAAGGAAAAAATTTGAATTTGTGTGAGACATGATGACTTGAGGTAATTGACTAATTACAATATGTAAATGTTGTTGTATGTTCATCACTTGAGATTGATTGGTTGTTTGCATGATGTTTAATTATTTTATGACTTGTGTAATAAGTTGAGTTTATGAATAGGTGGGTTGGTATTTGTATGAGGAATATTAGTGTTATTAGGAAGATGATTGGTAGTGTTGGTGGGAGGAGGATTCTTTGTAGGTGAAGGATTCCTAATATTAGTGTTAGTTATCTTAAGGGTGGTAAAATAAGAAGGAATCTTGGTAAAGTCACTATTATTGTAACGTGTGTAAATAGTATTATCATCAAGGTTTTTGAATAATTAGGAACCATATAGATTATCAATTTGAGTGGTTTCAACCATGTTACTTTAGGAATTGATAAGACTTGGTGATCTTGTTATGGGTGTAATAAGAGGATTGTGCACATTAGTTGTAAGAGTATGAGTGTTGATAGGAGAAATATTAGTTGGTAGAAGATTTTGAAAAGTTTTATTAACAAGAGGATTAGGATGAATGACATTAACTACATTACATTGTGTAGTGATTTGTTTTGGTTTAGGAGAAGAGGAAGGAAGAAATTGGATAGTTTCATCTAAAGTGATGAAATAAGTGAGGTTATTATCCAAATCCTTAATTAAACAAGTTATTGACTAAAATAAGCCTGAATAGATGTCATCATGATGAGACAAGACTAATAACCACACAAGGAAATAATAAGAGGTAGGAACCTATATAGGATTGACTAGGTTGACCTAGCATAAAAATAGGGTCTATAAATAGTAAAGGGTTCATTGGGCTGACCTAGTACAACAAAAAAGAGATGGGAAAATGGAAAACAAGGTCTAAAAATAATATAGGGTCAACTGCATCAATCTAGTATAGTGAGTAGGGGCTAATAAAGGGACATGGTTGATTGAGATAACCCAGTACAACAAAGAAGGAAATTTAAGAAGTTTATAAGAGATTTATGAATTGAAGAAATTTGAAAAGAAATAGATGAAAGGAAAAAAATAATTAATTAGAATAATGTTGGCAAATCCAATTGAAGCACATAACATAAAACCTTGCACTAATGTTAGCTAATGTAAGTTTCTGTAATACAAAATATAAATGATCAAGGATCAAGAAATCAACTTGAAAAGTAAAGAGCTAACTAATTGGTCAACCTAAGAATCTTGTTATATTATTAGGAATATGATTTTAAATGTGATGGGAAGTTGGATGTAAGCAAGGAACTAGATAGAAATCTAAGGATAGTTTTAGGTAGTTTGGGTTGAAAAGGAGTGTAGTGGAAATGATATAGGCTTGGTATTGGGTCCCACCCCCTCACTTCACATATCACAGTGATAAGGGTGTCAAGTGATTAGATAGAATATACCATTAAATAGGCTTTATACTTGATTATATTATCAAGTTAGCATCCCCCTTCGTGATGAAATATAAGCAGGTTAGCTTTGGGTAGACAAATGTTAAAATGTTTGTTTAGTTTTTGTGATTTGGCCATGTGTGCATAAAATAGAAATAGTGAAACTAAAAAACTAATTAGAAACTTATTAATTGAACTATGTGAACTATTATAAGCATGTAAGTAACAAGAAAAGGAAATGTGTGAAATATTTACTAGCATATAGAGATTAATTCCAACTTGAAACAAGGTACAATGTTGATGTTATATGCACAAAATAAAGAATAGGGTTGATAGGGTTAAACTTTTACTACAAAATCAAGGTCTAAAAATGAATAGGGTTAGCTAGGGTTGACCTAGTTATCCAGAAAAGACATAGAACACATAACTAGGTCGATAGGGTTGATCAAGTTGACTATGCAGGGGTAGTTTTGAAGATTGAAAAATGTGAAAGGAAAGATAGCAAAATAAAAAATTAGAGAGATAGAAATGAAAATTTATGGATCAAAGATGCTAAGAATTAATATTTCTTGTCAAGAACCTTAGAATATGCTTGAAAACCTACTAACTAGGTCAACTACGTTGATCAAGCTTTGTAGAATCATACTACTGTCTTGAATGTATAGGGTCGATTGGGTCAACCTAATAGCTGAATTTGGATGCTTAAAAGTGTGCAACTTTGACTCGGTCAACCTAGTAGTCTAAACTAGAAGTCTAAAAGTCTGTAAACCTATATTATGTCATCTAAGTTGATCTAGTTGCCTATTCCTAAAAACTTATGCATAGAGATTAGAACCAGGTTGAGAGAGTCGATTTAGTATGATAGTTATATGATAAAAAGAATAAAAGAAAGTGAAATAAATATTTTGAGGGTTAGTTTCACATCAATTTCACCAGAATTTATGTAATTAGAAATGCATCATGTCTATACATTGATCTTAGCCTAGAGAAGATAGAACATACCTACACTTGTGATTGGGAATATATTTATGAAGTAGGAACATGACCAATATGGGGATCTAATAGACCCTTTCAAGAGATCACTTATCATAATACACCATATGAGGTAGGGTTCTAAAGCCTATAGTCTAACACAATCATGCATCAAACTTAAAAGAGTCCTAAGGATGCACAACTACATTATCCATCTACTCTTACAAGGGACAAATAAAGTTAAGAATACTTACCTTAAAGATGAACCTGTCGAGCCTCAATCTCTCCTTTAGCCAAGGCACTTCACAAGAGATTGTTGTGGTATGTAAGGATTAAAATAAAAATTAGGTCTAGGATACACAACCTATTTATTCATCCAAAATACTTCTCCATAAGATAAGATCCATATTTACAAAGAAATTATGGAACTCTAAGATTTATTCCTCATTTTGAATGGTCAATAAGCATATATTCATTCAAACTTATTATTATTCACTTCTCTTCTTAAAAATGGTAGGAAATGAACTTGTGTATATAAGAGGAAAATTTCCTAAATCCTCCCAAAAATTTTAATTGTATGGGGTCAACCTAGTCGACCCTGTATGTTTTTGGGGGATAATTGACTAGGTCCTGAGCTAGGTCAGCAAAAGGACTAACAAATCTCCTAATGAAAAATGTCCTTAAATAGGATAGGGTCAACCTAGTCAAACCTATATAATAATCAGAGGCTAGAAACTATATAGGGTTGATCCAGTCAACCTAGTACAATCAATTGATTGAAAGGGGGTCGAGGCAAGAGCAAGGAGGATAAAGCATGTCAAATGACTATAATGGGTAAGGCTGAGAAGAGTAAGCTTAGGGTAAATGGTTTTTAAGAGATGAGTGTGTAGATAGAAAGTGGAAAAAGGGAAAATAATCTTATGAATCACTAATGGTCTACCCACCCTTTCCCAATGTACACCTTAAGGCATACACTCAGAGAGATTGAGACTCGATAGGTTCTTGAAAGATACAAATTGTCAATAATCAATAAAAGTTTGAAAATTTTATGTGTATACACATGCTAAGGTGATGCAGTCAGATCAAGGTGAATCTAGAGCTAGTTATTCCTTAGATTTACTTGATTTTATTTATTGCCCATTATTTCATGAGATAAAAGATTATCATTTACCTATATTATTAATATCTATTATAATTCCCATATATAAAAGTGAAGGTGATATAGAATAACACCTTTGATCCTTCAGTGCAATATGCTTGGATTAAGAAAATAATTATTGGATAATTAATCATAATTTGGGTCCTTCCTAGGTTTATAAGCTTTTCCTAAGTCTTAGTTATGTGTGTATTTATTGTATTTATAAATACACTTTATTCCTACCCTTTATGAGGTGTCACTCACATCCCTAATCTACTTGTTGGATTTAGAGTTACTTACATGTAACTCTCTTTTCCACACATGGCACATACTTCAATCAACTCTCTAAGGAAATAAGCCACAAGTGGCACACACAAAGGAGGCTCGTAAGGTAATGGGATTATTTGTAACTCCCATTATTTATATCTTGATCTATAAAAGAGCCCTTCCTCTCTGATTTCTCCTTATTAGAAACATGAAGCTATCTCTCCTCTTCTTTTGTTATCTTAATTCCATATTATACTTATGAATATTTTGGTTGAAATATTTCTAATAAAATTACATGGGTTTTTCTTTGATATGTTCATTTTCCCACTTTAAAATCTTGTCTCAAGTTGTGGTTTGGACCTTGAGAAGTATTATTCCTTCATGTTTTTTTAATTTTTCATTTTACTAAAAAATGTTCTTTGCATAAATCATTTTTGATATCAAATCTAATAGTTTATAACATTGTTCTTTGAGTGGTTTTTATAGATTTGGAGGTGGAATGATGTTTTTTCTTGCCTTATAACATTTTTTCAAGGCTTGTAATAGAATTTTTTTCCATGCATTCTAGTTTTTTAATTCGAAATTTATGGATGTGTATCTATTCATTTTTATTATTTATGCATGATTTAGAATTGCATTGTTCTTATGATATTTTGTTATTATAATTTTTTTTAATTAGTAGGTTTTTATTATATTTAGCATGTTAATAAGTTTTTTATAAATTTCAACCAGTCATTATTTTTTGAGTTTTTTGTGTTTATCCATCTATGTTGGGAAGCATATATTTTTTAAATACATTTTGTTGATAACTCTTTGTTTTTCATTCTTCAATCTTTCCTAAATCTCATTATTTCCTTCACTTCTCTACCCAATACCCTTTTTGCAGTAAGGCATTTCATTTTATGGTGCAAGCATTGTGTTTGTTTTCTTATTTTCTTGAGCTAAGTTTGACATATAATATCTCACCACAGGTAATTATCTCTGATTCATTACTATACACCCTTGTGTCATTCTCCTATTGTGTTCTTATTCTCTCTTAAAAGTATTTTATGACATTGGAACAACCATTTGTATTGTCATTCCAATGCCATTTTTTGTTTTTGTTAATTTTTGGATTTATAATAGTGGAGAAACTATTCTGAGTCTTTTAGTAGATGCATTCAACTATAGGTGTGTTGAAGATATCAAGGTTCAATCTTTCATCTATTTGAAATATTTCAATCAAATAAGTAGATATTAGAGTTTGGTGAAGCTACATATAGTGTGTAACACTTAGCTATGAGGTAAGATTACTGTGGTTTTTATGATTTCTTTCTTAAAAAATAATTTATAGTTTTTTCTAAGTAATAATGTCTTAATATTACTACAATTTTTTGAAAATATCTATTTAACATTTTAAACTCATATAACACCTTTCAATTGTAAGGTGTTTCACATAATTATGTTTCTATTTGTCTTAATGCTAACAATTAGTTTACTTTGTGTGGCACTTTGGTATGCTTGGGTGCTTTAAATGGATTATGTATTAATTAATTGACTTTATTATTGAGACTGTAACATTTGTATTGTAATGCATTGTATATTCCAAACTTCATTTAACTCTTTATTCAAAAAAAAAAAAAAAACTTGTGCTTGTTATTTTATGTTTGTAAGTTTAATTTGATTTAAAGCTCAATTATTTTTATTGGAGATTGGTGATGTCCTTTCTTAACTGGTAGATAATTAATCTAACAAAATATCCTTGTTTTAGCTTCACATTCCTCACACCATTTTTGGTTGCTTAAGATTCTTAATTCTTTTCATTTACCTTTTTAAATATTTTTAAAAATACTCAAAGGGAATACAACATGTGGCTTTATGTGGTAAATGTGTTTTGATTTATATCATCTTATTTTAAACTAAACTAATTTAAGATTTTAAGCACAAGGTTAGTGCATTTGTTTAAATAAAGTTTTTATTTATTTATTTAATTTTTTTTTTTTTTTTTTTTTTAAATTAATTTTTTATACTTTCTTTGATTTATATGTTTTAAAGCATTAAGATTTTATGATAAGTTTTTTTTTCCAACAAAAAGTGGAATCTTTTTTCATGATTAATTTTTTTAAAGGATTTGATATAAATAAAATATTTTTATTTTATATTTGACATATTTCATTCTAAACTTCAAAACCTTTTAAAGGTATTTGCATTTAAGGAATTATATAAAGGAATTTGTTAAAAAAAATTAAATGATTTCTATTTTTTTCCTAAGATAAAGGCATTTTGGTGTTGTGGTTAAAACATACTTATTAAAAATTATTTGGTCATCTTATGAAAGTTCCTTTTTAAATTATTATTGGCTAGTTTTTATACCTTTCAAGTATGTTTGAATTATATTTAGCATCTTAGATGAGATTAAAATGGATTTAAAACATGAAATTCTCTTATCATTTAAAAATGCTTTGCATCAAATCAATTTGAACAATGTTGAGATAGTTTCTCTTAAACTTGAAATCTAATGTCAAAATGATAAAATTATTGCTTTATAAAACACCTTTAATGATCATGCAGATAAAATACAATCATATATTGATGATTTTAATGATAAATTTGTGTGTTTTTATAATGATAATATCTCTCATGATGATGAATCTCACTATGATTTTAATCAAATTCAAACTCTTGTGCACACTACTACCAACCATGGTTTCAAAATAATATAATCTATGGGATATTTAGGTGGTGCACTTGGTAAGTGTGAAGATGGTATCCTTGAACCTATTTTACCAACTTATAATATAAATTTCAAATGTATTAGTTGCAATGATTATAATGTTTTTAATGAAAATTTAGAATCTTATTGTTCTCTTCATCAACAGACTTATCATGCAACTTATTTTGATTATATTGATTATAATGCTCATGCTTTGGTTAAAAATGGTAAACCTTTTATGCATTGTGTAAAACATGAACATTATATATTTAAATGTTTGAAATTACACCCATCTAAATCTTGTGGTAAATTAACACATGACACTTTGCATTATTAGAAAATGATTAAATATCCTACTTCTCAAGGTAAAATTATTTGGATTCCTAAATAAAATTAATCTTCTATAGACTTTGATATGTCATCTTTCGATAATTCTTCTATTGCTTCATGTAAAATATCTTTTATATGTGAAACATATTTTTTGTCTCCATTTTGATAAACTATAAATACTTTTTCATTTCTTTATTCTTATTGTATAGGATATATGTTTTATTATTTTGACTATCTTCTTTTCATGTATGTTTATGCACTTTATAATGGAAGTTTTATTCACTCAAATTTTCTTAGTTGTACATATATATTTTTATTATTATTGATATTTTGTCCCAAATTTTTAAAACTATATATTACCCTAAGGGAGATCCATTAATATTTTGTAAATATTCCTTAAAATAAGTCAGGATACTCATTTCCTAAAGCCTGACAGAAATCAGAGATCTAGGTGTAATTTATAACTTACAAACTTGAAAATTGCACCCAGACCTCTGGTTTATAATTTACTCATAGTCAATGGATGTTGGATATTGGAATGCAATTTATAAATTGCAAAATTTAGAATTACTTCCAAACCTCTACTTCTCACATAACCCATGACCATCAAAAACTAAAACCCCACTCACAAATTACAACTTTTAATGTTATAAATTAAAAATGAAATTCCACTTTCTGCTAAACACCTTTCTTGTAGAAATTAGAGATTTAAATACAATTAGCAATTAGCAATTTATAACCTCTTATTCTTACACATTAATACCCATATAAATTAGAACTCTAGTTACAATTTATAACTTTCAAAGTTGAAAATTTCAACTCATGTTCCACTTATTGCTAACCACCCTTCCTACAAAAACCAAAACCCTGGTTGAAATTTGTAGCTTGAAAATTTGTAAATTGAACATCATGTTTGGCCTTCCTATTTTCAAATAAAAAACCTACCCAAGAAAATGTAGAGGTCAATGTGCAAATTGAAAATTTTAAAAATTACAAAGTTTCTCAACACTCTGGATTTCCAAACCTCCTATTAACCACTCACTTAGGGGTATTTATTGCATAGGTTATATAAATCTAAATAAGGTTAATTGTAATCCATTATTAATTTAAAATTTTTAAGATTGAATCTCTACACCTCAAACCATGATTCCATGCACTTAAACATGCAACCTCTAGCCATGAATCCATTACTTCCCCTTCCATGGTATTCCTAAATCCCTATGTTTTTTGAGCTACCTTTTTCTCTACCTAACCTTGCTTAGGTTATTTTCCTATTTTCTCCCATCTAGAATAAATTTAGGATTCATTTCCTTTGCTTAACATCACTATGGTTTATGTTTTTTCACTTTATATCATCTCAAAAGCATTTGGTTACCCATATTTGATTACCTAAGTTATCATGGAAACCTTCCATGTGTTTTCTATCCATTAGGAATCTAGGGTTTTCCAAATTCATAAGACCAATTGAATATACCCTTGGAGATTCCTTGCATAATCCCTACGGAATTTTTCACTTGTCGAAAAAAATTCATAACCCATGGAGTCTCCACCTACTTTTTCAACCCCACATCTTTGTGGACAATTGTAGTGTAGTAAGTAACTCCAAAGCCTATTGAAGATCTTAATTTTAATTTCAAGCCTAAAGCCTACTATAGTTTTCACTAAAATTTGCAAGTGTATTTAAGAATCGTAAAATTTACAAGAGTTTTCACCTATATTTTGTACCCTCAAAGCCTACCAACTCTACAATTGGTTTTCCCCTAAAAAATTCCCCAAAAATCCATATTTGGAAAAGAAAAGAAATTAAAATCCAAGGGACCTAGTGTCCTGCTTAGATTGGAATCCAACATGAATGATATCACAGAGATGGACCTAGGTCACATTGACCTAGGTCTTTTCTAAACTAGGGTTAATACGAAATTATGTATGCAATAAAAAATTCATTATGTACATAAATTAATCCTAGATTAGATAAGACAGAGCCTACCTACACTTTAGATAAGGGATATATTTTTTAAGCGAGATCATGACCAATATGAGGATTTGCTAGACCTGATTAGTGGATTAATTATAAAAATACACCATGATAAGGAGGGTTCCAAATCCTTCAAAATAAAATAATCATGAAATAACCCTAAGGGGTCCTAGGTTTTGATATTTCACATATTCTAATAAAAAGAAAGTAAATCTAATCTAGTGCTCTCCAAGGCTCGTGGAATAATATGAGGGATTAGTAATGAAATAAAAACATGTATAGGAGAATATAAATTAATATAAGTATGAGTAAGAACCTGATACATGTAAAATGAAGAATAATATTATTTGAGCCAATACTTATGCTACTTCTATCTAGTAAAGAGACTAGAATATAACTAGAATATACTTACCTAAATGAGAAATCATTGAGACTCAATATCTCCCTTGGAATAAGGGTATTTGAAAGAGGTTATTATGATTTGTAAGGATCACTAAGAAAGGCCAAAACATTAAATATTTATCCACAAGACTATATTATCCAAGTAGAAACCCTAAGGTAAGACTCCTTAATGATAATGGTGGAAGAGTAGATTGTAAAGAAGCATGAGATAATAATAAGTCTAGATTGCATATTTAAATAATAATGAAATGATATTATATTTATAGATATACCTCACCCTAAATCCTTCTAAATATGTTGATTATATGGGGTTGACCCAATCAACCCTGTACGTTTTTGGTTAATTATTCACTATGTCTTGAGCTAGGTTGGTCAAAGGGCTAACACCATTCTCAAGTAAAAATATCATAAAATAGTACAGGGTTGACCAAATCAACCCTTTATAGTAATAAAAGGATAAAAAATATATAGGTTCAACCCAGTTGACCTAGTACATCTGATTATCAAATGGGAATTTAAGGTGATAAAAATAGGGATGAAAAGAGGAAAAATATTAGAGTGTGTAAGGGAGGATTAATAGATTACGTAATGGTTTTAGGAGCTATTTATATTGGTAATAATGTGTCAATAAGTGACAACAAATCTAAAAATCACCAAAGGTATACCAACCCTTTTACTGGTACACCCCTTAGGGCATACACTTAGAGAGATCGAGTCTTGATAGGTTCATGCAAGATGTAAAGCATCAATATTTGATAAAATTTAAAAACATTATGTGTATACATATGCCCCACTCAAATCTCATCATGTGTCACTAAGGTGAAATAGGGGATGGTGCTTCGAGAAAGAATAGGACATATAATGTTGAGGCTATTTTTTTTTTAATATTTTAAAGCATAAAATAACTAAACGAAAATGACTAAAAGGGAAAATAACTAAAAACTAATTGTGATGCATACATTGACTTATATTACATTTTGGATGGTTTTATGTTATGTTTTTAGTTTTAATTGTGTAGGGCATAGAGACTACTTTTGACAAACCCAAGAATAGAAAACTAAAGAATAAAAATAAATAAATGTAATAAAGCCAAGATAATTGGTTCCATGAGGATAGGATGTACTTAAGAATTTGTTAAGCTGAGGTGACAGGTGTTATGTTAGACCAAATGACCAAGTCAAACACAAGAGTAAATCAGGTAATTGAAAAGCCAAGGCTACTAAAGACAAAAAAAACTCAAACAAGTAAACTTTGAGTAAGAAATGAAAACTTACCAATTCAAACCAAGGATACATGTCAAAAATGAGATGGTAATCAAAATATCAATGTAAAAGATAAAAAAATGGTAAAACAACACTGATGATGAGCAGTAACAATCCTTATCTCACTCAACAATGGAAAATGGTGTATAAAAAGGAAAAAAAAACATTGGTGAGTGAGAAGTAATAATCCAACCTCACTCAATAATGGAATAATTGAAAAGGCACAAACTTAGGTGTCTGTAATAATAAGATAGCACAATAATTATAAATGGTAAAAGGAAAGAAAAAAAAAGTCTAGGAATGTAATTTGATGGTATAAAGAAAGGTAATCCATAGTTATTCAAACATGTTGTTTCATTCAAAGGATAATAAAATTAAAATAAAGTAATGCTAGCATGTTTTTTAAGAGATGAATAAGAAGGAATTTAAAGAAGAGGGAAAATAGATTTAGAATCATAATTTGCTTGTTAAGGGGGAAGATGAAATGGGTGGAGGATAGAATGAAGGAAAAACCAAGGTATAAGAACTCTTTATCAAAGTCAAGACATTAAAATTAGTTTTTTAAAAATAAGAATGCTTTATACCTTAAGGACTCTAAAGAAATTCTCTTAGCCACACAAATATTAGGTCAAAAAATGTAATACACACACACACACACACACACACACACACACACACACACATCATCATCCCATAAAGGCTATATACATGAAAATTGAAATGGACCTACCTTATCACAAAGTGTTCCCCATTACTTATAACCCCTTGCAAAGTCATTGATCTACTATGAATATTAGATACTTGCATGATAAAATTAGGTAGCACTATATTTTTTTTTGAATTCCCATATTCTAATCTACTAGCCTACCATACCACAATGCACCTTGGATATGTGTGAGGCCAAATATGGAGTTTGAGATTCAATTAGAGATAGGATATGTGCTTGTAGTCATGTATTTTAGTGTGATTTCAATTTTGAGATTTGTATGTTGCCTTGTAGATATAATTTCCTTTTGACTAAAATTCTTTAGATTTTAACTTTCTTGAGGGATTTTTCTATTTCTCCTCCATACAAATTTGGAAAACCAAATATGGGTGGTAAAGATGACTTTCATTTGAATAATTTTGACCTACTTAATAAGAAAGATAAAATTAAAATATTATGGGGTATAATAATCTCATAAATCTAGGTAAAATAAAATTGTTGTCTTCACTTTGAACTTATTTTATCCAATGTGGACTGAAAGAAAGGGTAAATCAAGAGGAGTGACACATGGAACAATTTGAATTACTTTACATCACAAAAATGTGACAAAGGTTAAAAATGGATATACAGATAGTAAATTATGACTCCTTATCATAAGAATGAGGGAAATGGAGTAAAACATGCTAACATAGATTATTGTGAAAATTTATTCTATCAAGAGAAGCAAAAGCTAAAGTTGAGAACAAAGATAAAAAACATGTAATTATTGTGAAATACATTATAGAACAGGAATGATAGGATTGTAATTTTATGAGGAAGGTCAGGTCTTATCCATGATATTAAATTAAAACTTCATAAAAGAGAAACCCACGAGGGTACCAAAATTGATGTATGTGAAAATAAATGAGGTATACAAAAGATGGTATTATTTAAAAAGTGTTGGGTCCTATCCACAGTCTTACAAAGAAACTCACAAAAGAGAAACCCAAGGGGTGCCAAAAAAGAGTGTAAAAAGAGTAAAGATAAATAATACAATGGTAGATCAAGACACCAAAATACCAAAAAGGGAGGACTAAAGGTTTGTAAAAAAGAGAGAACTTACATACAAGGAGAGACATGTGTAAGTAACCTACAAAAAGTGTTAGATAGATAACATATAGAAAGAAAGAAAGGGAAGGATACTACATTAACATATATATCAAGGATGATTATGTGAGAGACAAGTTTGTGTTTTGAAATGTAACTTAGAGTTGAATTAGTTTGGTAGCATGCTAGGTAGAGTAAGAGTGGGAATTGTAAGATGAACCAAAGGGTAATTGGATGTAGTGACAAGCATTTTAAGATGCCCCAAAGTCTAAAATGATATGTGTGTGGGCATCAAAAGATGCCCCAAAGGCTAAATAAATTTGTGTATGGGCATCATAAGATGCCCCAGAAGATGAAAAAAGGAAATAAAGATAAGAAAATATAAGGAAAAAACACCCCATGTAGTTTATAAATGGATTCAGGTTGCCCAATAATATTATAATAGGGGATATGATGTTTGAGAGAAATGAAAAAAATGATAAAAAGGAAAAATAGTGAATTGGATCAGCAAACAGAGAAGGTGATAAATAGTACAGGGTAAACTACGTTGACCAAGTATGGAAAATAGGGTTTGAAAACTATACAAGGTTGAGAGAGTTGACCTAGTACAAGCACAGGCTAAAAATTATATAGGGTCTACTGATTATACCCAATATAACAAAATAGGGTAAAAATAGATAGTATAAAAATGAAATGATAAAAATAAATAAATAAATAAATAAGTGAAATATATATTACAAGGGTTAGATTCACATCAGGTTTACCAAAACATATGCAATCAAAAATCCATCATGTCTATAAATCAATCTTGGCTAGAAGAAGATAGAGAATACCTACACTTTTGATTGGGAATACAATTGTTAAGATGGATCGTGACCAATATGGGGATCTACTACACCTAATTATGGGATCACTTATAATAATACACCATGCTAAGGAGGGTTCCAAAGCCTCCAGACTAACATAATCATGTAATAACCCTAAGGGGGTCCTAGGTTTTGATAATTCACTTTTTATAATAATAAAAAATTAAATCTAATCTAGTGCTCACAAAATATTAAGGCACAATATGAGGGATTAGTAAATAAATAAAAACATTTATATGAGAGTCTCAATCAAGCTACATATGAGTAAGACCCTAATACTTAAAATATAAAAAGTAATATTATTGGATCTAATACTTATGCTACTTTTATCTACTAAAGAGAGGAGAGAAAAGTTAGAATATACTTACCTAAAAGTGAATCCTTCAAGACTCAATCTCTCCATTATCCAAATAGTCTTTGTAAGAGGTTGTTGTGCTTGGTAAGGATTACTAAGAAATACCAAAACATCCAAGGCTCATCCACAAGACTAGATTATCCAAGTAGAAACCCTAATATAAGTCTCCTTGAGTAAAATTGTGGAAAATCATATTGTAAATAAGTGTCAGTGAATAATAATGCTTGATTGCATATTCAAATAATGATGAAATAATCTTGTATTTATAGGAAGGTCTCACCATAAATCCTTCTGAATATGTCAACTATACATGGTTGACCTAATTGACCCCATATGTTTTTATTCAATTATTCACTAGGTCCCAAGATAGGTTTACAAAAGGGCTAACACAAATCTCAAGTAAAAATATCCTAAAATAGTATAGGATCGACCCAATTGACCATGAATAATAATTAAAGGATAACAAAATATAGGGTTGACGCAATAGACCTAGTACATTTGACTAATAAAAGGGGATTAAGGTGAGGAAATGAAGGATGAAAAGAGGAAAAAGATTGAAAGAGCATGCAAGGGAGGAGTAATAGATTAGGGAATAGTTTTAGGTGCAAATTATATTTGTAATATTTTGGAAATAAGGTCTAACAATCCTATAAATCACCAAAGGTCTACCCACCCCTTTCCTTGATCACCCTTTAGGGCATGCACTTAGAGATATTGAGTCTTGATGGGTTCCTACAAGATGTAAAGCATCAGCATTTGATAAAAGTTAAAAATGTTATGTGTATACATATATAATCTCAAAATGATTTGTTTACCCATATTTGATTATCCAAGTTCTCATGGAAACCTTCCAACCATTTTTTAGCCATTAGGAATCAAGGGTTTCACAAATTCATAAAGGCTAGTGAAATTTCCCCTTAGAAATTTCTTACACAATTCTCATGAATTTTTTCACATGTCAAAGTATTTCCATAACCTATCAAGTTTCCACCTACATTTTCAACCCCACAACTTTGTGGATAATCTTAGTGTACTATGTAATTACAAATACTATTGGAGATCTTACTTGTAATTGTAAGCCTAAAACCCACTAGATTTTTCACTAGACTTTACAAGGGTATTTAGAAACCATAATCTTCATTAGAGATTTCACCTATGTTTTGCACCCTCAAATATTACCAACTATGAAATTGGTTTTCCCCTAGAAATTTCCTCAAAATTCATGTCTATAAAAGAGATTAAATTCAAATCCAAGGGGCCCAGTGTGCCACTTAGATTGGAATCCAACACAAATGAGATCATGGACATAGACCTAGGTCACATTAACCTAATTTATTTATACACTAGGATGAATGCCAAATTAAAAAAATGATTGGATTCAAATAATTTATGATTGTGGACTACCTCAACAAGTCATTTCCCCCTTTTATTGCAAATCCCCTTGTTGGTGGTCACATTGGTAAAGCACTATGATACTAAAAGAGTGAAGTGTTGAATGATAATGGAGAAATGATTCTAAACGTAGATCTTGAATTTATAGACTTAGTATTTTGAGTCCCTAAATATGAGAGTTATCCTGATATAACTCTTAAATAATCAAATAAGCTATATCAAGAAAATAATATTGGATGTCTAAGGGTAATAAATAAATAATTGTTAAAATTCTCTAAGCCTACATCCACAAGATTACCCAAAACACTAACAAGGATAGATTTTAAGGATGAAGTGGGTGATTTATTCATACTCTTACATAGATTCAATAGAAATCCTAATGCTAAGAACATTAACAATTGGATGTACCAATGCATATGGGTAATCCACCAAAAACATTAGTACATCCACTAGGCACAACACATAAGTGACACCATCCACAAATAGTTGATGGAAGTATAAAATACAAGGATGTTATAACTCACTTCATAAATAGTATAAATAATATCAAAGGGGAGAGCCTTGCCAATGATGAATACAACAACTGACCATGTAAACAAAGGATTTAATTATTACCTTGACTTCACCTTTGAGGCAAGTAGGTAGCATTTTAGGAGGGTAAATGATGTATTCATACACTGCATCATAATCATGTTTGATAAAGAGCTAAAAAAATATTATCTGATGCTTATACTTTGGAGATCACAAATTGGGGATCTAATTTAATTTAATTCCCCACATACTCATACATTAGATTATGAATATTTATTAGTTTTACTTACACCCTCCTAAGGTATGTAAATGACAAATATGATTTAATGGAACTTTTGAGGTAGCTTGTAGAAACTCATGAGTTATTATCAAGAAAACACAAGGTAGGAATCCATTTCCTCATTAGTTTAAGGAGGTATACATGCCATTATTTATCCACAATAAAGTGTGTAGAAGTTGAAATGACTCAGATGACCTTGAGAGCTCTAGAGGTATGGATATTTTATGATATAAATGGTAATATTACTAGTATATTAGGGATCACAATGTATTCCCATGTTCCCTACTATGAATACTACCAGGAGGACCTACACGATGAAAAATAAGTGAGATTGAAGGATTATTCTAGGATGACCTAGGATCATATAAATGATTTTAACATGTCATCAGTCCCTAAGGACTTATTAGATGATGAATCCCTTGTAGACAAAGTCTACTATGATGATAAAATATTTTATCAACCCCTTTTAGCAATTTAGTTGTCTATTCTTGAGTCCTCATTCATAGATAGAACCATCAATGTAATAAATAAACTAATCATTTGAATGAGAAAAAAAAGGGACAAATTGACCAAGGAAATAGTGAGTATTAGTTATAATTTAAGAGAGATTAAGGAGAAGGGAGTGCCACATGAATAGAAGGTTACAATAGTGGAACCCTCACAACACATACATATAGGCCAATGGTATGTCATAAGAGAAATAAATATACAAAGGATAAAATAATGAAATCTAGTAGCCAAGGAGTATTAGTAGATCATATTATAGTAATTTTAACTAAATATATTGTTGCCATTTAAACATCAATAGTTTTTAATCCTATCTCTATCATAATTTTTACCCCTATCTCTATCATTTCGTAAGTTTCAAAACCTCTTTCTTCTATCTCTACTCCACCATCACCTCAATGAATTTCCCCCTCCATTGCACCATCTCACATGTGTTAATAACACCATTTTCAATAGCTCAATAAACTCAAGTAGACATTAAGGCTTCACTTCCAATGCCATCTTCCATAATTCCTCCCTCTTGTACAATTTCATTCCCCTTTTACATAATTCCTTCCATATCATCCCTAATCACCACTACCAAACCATTAATCACTAACACCACACAATAGTATATATCTATGGATTCGGTCATCCTGACTACAATCCCACTATCCATCCCAACCATTGGGATGGCTACTACTTCATTTTCATCTCCTTTCACCTTTCCCATTACATCAAACTTGAGTGTCCCCATAAATTTCATTGATTCATTCACATCTCAAGATTTCACACTCCCATACATTCCCCTTTTTTAAATTTCTATGCCTACCCATCCAATAGTGTCAATTCTATTTCTTACAATCCCGATAGGCACACCAGTCCCACTACACCCATTTCTTCCATTCCAAAATAATGTTGACCCCCAAAAAAGAGGTAGAGCCAAAAAATCATTGATAAAAATGTGGTGACTCAACCCATAGATGGGGAAGAGATTGGAAAAACATCAGACAAATATTTTGTGGCCATAATAGTAATAGACATGACACTTATAACCATAACTACTAGTCTAATAATTTTAGCTACGGATTCATAGTTGGTAGTGCCAAGACAACAAGATGACACACCAAGCTAGATAGTACAATTAGTGGGGAATAAATAGATGGGGTCCTTGATCACATGGTATTTTATCCTTATAGATGCATTTAAGAAATAAAAGGTAGATTCCAAAACCATATTAAGAATACAATATGATTCAATAGGGGAGTAATATATAGATATTTCAATACCCCCATAAGATAAATAAAAATAAGATCTACTTGTGGGGAATTACCAAATATGAATAGTTTACCTTAGGCATAATACAAGAGAGGGATAGAAACATGATGTTCAATCAAGCATTAACTCTCTTTTTGAGAAACTGAATAGTGAGAAGGTCATAAAGGCTGAATTGAAGAATGAGGTTGAATAATTGATGACCAAATTAAAGAAGTTCATTAAGCCCAATACCCAAACAATGTAATCTATCACTCAAATCATAGAAAAATAAATATTTGATGTAGTCAGAGAGATTGACAACATGGGAAGGGATATAAAGGACTAGGCAGAGAAGGTCTGTTTAACTAGAAATAGAGTCACTGAGTTAGTAATGGATTACAACAAAGATTTAAAGGATGAATAGACAAATTCTAAGGAAAAAATAATCAAATATCAAGAAGAGATAGAAAGGTTGAAATTAGTCTATCCAAAGTTGCAAGCTATGGACATGATTGAAATTGATACTCTCATTGCCAAAAAGATGTTAAAAAATGATGTAGAGCATGAGGAATTAGATAGAGTACCTAATTTTATAATAAGAATACTCATAGAGAGTATTAATAAATCTAAGGCCACACATGATAATGTCACATGTTTTATCTTAGAAATTTAAGACTTTATTAATAAATTATATTGTCAAGAAACATATAATCAAGACCAAATCCTCTCAATACAGGATGTTTGAGACAAATTCAAAGGAGTGGTTGAAATTTTTTTAACATGAGACAAAACATTCAATTTGAGCTCCATCCACCATTTTATCATGTAACATAATACACTACATCAAATGGAGAAAGAGACTCAAGTATATAGGGTTTCATGAAGGGAACTCTTTGACATAATTGTAGAATGTGAAATAAGCCACCTATACTCTTTTGGTCCCAATGAATATCATATCCTAGAGATCTTCAAGATTTTTGATGCATATATTTAAAAGACATAAGCAAAGAAAGATAAAGAGTCTCCAGAGGTTATGGTTGTATATTAATTCTTTCGATAAAATACATTCTATATATTATATTTCATTATTGTAGAAAATATTGTAAAGTTGCATGTTACAAATTGCAATAATCATTTTGATAGGTCTTTTTGAGAAAGAGCCACTTGTAATTTCCAAGTATCATTTTGATAGGTTAAAATTTTATGAAAAGTAAACTTGTAAATTTCACATTCATGTTTGACATATTCTAAGTTATTTAACTTAGAAAGACTCATGTAGTAAATAGCATTTTTTTAAAAAAAAAAATTGGATGACTTAACAAGTTGTAAAAGTCCTAATTGAAAACTATAATTTAGGTTTTTAAAAATAAACCTAAAGTTATCTAAACGATTTCTATTTTTCTAAGTTTGAGTTTAGTTTTTTGTGCCTCATTACATGAAGAAGCTACAACATCTTAGATAAAGAATATGAAGGCATTGCATGAAGATTCAACAAGTTTTCCCATTCTTAAAATAGTTGTTTGGAATTCTCAACAATTACATGCTCTTTTTTTCCAAATGTTTACTTTGCCAAGTATGTCATTCCAACTAAATATCATGCCCCTCTACATTAAGTTTTTAGATTTTTGTATGCTATTGAAATAGGCATGGACTTTTTGATAACTACATATCTTCCATGGGAATATTTTATGTAAATATGGGTATTATGTAGTAACCCATTTATATTTTTCCTGTTAGATAATTTATTGTGCATTTTGAATAAGTTATCTACATGTTGTAACCTAGAGAAAGAGAATAGATTTAAGATTTAACTTTCTTTTTTGTGTTATCTTTCTATCTACAAGGTCATTTATCAAATTGATGGATGCTTTTATTCTTATTTAGTCAAAAAATTTCATTTATGGTATTATTTTTCCCTTTTGAAATATTGTTTTATTAAAAATAAATATTTTTTCCCCTTATATGAGAAATACCCAAATATTACTTTGGGTTTCATATTTACATGAGTTTATGATACAATAAATTTTAATTTATTTATTTTTTAGATGTATTAATTCAAACAAATAATTAAAATATACTAAAAATATTTATTGAAATCACCATTTCGATTTTGGTAAATTTATTTCTAATTTTTTTTCAGAGTCAAACCTTAATTTAGAAGAAACATCACTGAGAAGTAAAATTTTCACATGAGATGGTAGTTTATCATTTACACCAAATTTAGTTAATTGAAGTTGGCCTTGTTTAGAGTTTAACATAAATTTGATAAGATCCTATAGCTTGTAAATTATCCCATTGTATCATTAGATTTTTTAACAAGGAGCTACAATACAAAGATGGGCACAAAATCTTTGTGATAACAAATTTTGGCATGCCCAATAAGACCCAACAATTATTACTAAAGAGATTGGTTATATTCTTAGTAAGCATCCTAAGAGTATCATACACATTTAAAAATTACCTAGTGACTCCATTGGCTTACATATTCATGAATTCAAGGTTTATATATGATAAAAAAATAAACAAACTGTATATAAAAGGTAAGAAAGATGATTTTATGGAATTGTCATTTCCATATAAAATGATATCAGGATCAGTTGTAACTTACAATAAGGTATATCCCAAAAATATATTTTAATCTCCTTCAAATATCCCTAATAGTTTCATACCTCCCATTATGTCTATGAGAAATTAGAATTTCATAGCCTTCAATGGAGGCAACCCACTTTAGTTGGCCTAGTATGATGATATACCTACTTCAACTTTAAAAATCCTTATTTATTTTACTGGTGAAACTTCCACCACTACTATATAACATATAAAAGACATTTTCAATTTTTTTTAGTCCACAATGTAGTACAAGATAATGTTTCAATTAAATTTATGTCTCCTCTTTTACGGGTAAAGCCATACATTGATATAGAAGCCTACCTCTGAATTTGGGATGACATAGGAGCTAGTCTATGCATGAAATTTTAAGATAAGATTGATCACATATCCCTAGTTGAATAAATATATAATATTCAATAGGCTCCTCATGAGTTCATAGGTGATTTCAATTTTTACCTTTAAAAGACATGGAATAGAAATCTAGTATTGGTCAAGCCAACCCCAAATAATGTTTTCTTATATTACTTAAGAGATTTTAATAGTTATATAGTTGTTATCATTTACTCAATTGGTGTTACTACACTCCCCACTACATATGAAATTTTAATAAGATAATAAAATTTCCTAACTCAAGGTGGAAAAATTAACCTAAAGCCACTAATGCCTTTATTTCTAGAAATACCTACTACACAACCTATAATTGCTCTAATTCCCACCACAAGTAAAGCACATCTTTAATTCCCACTCCTATTGATGATTTATATGAGGTTAAGACACTACTTTAAAATTTTAAAAATGAGTTGGTAGTAATGAAAAGGAATAAATACCTAAACTACAAGCCTTATCAACAAGCTAACCAAATGTACCAACCCAACAAGAAGTCATACCTAGGTAGTTCATAGCCACAAAGTCAAAATATGCAATAAAAACTTCCAAATGTCCATGATCTACATACACCAAGTACTTATAAATCTATTGTACCTAATTAGAATAACCTTGGTTAGGACTACAAGTGGTGTTATCCTTGTGTTCAACCACATAATCAGAATGCTTGTCCTAATGATGTCATTATTCAAGCCTTGATGGGAAAAGCCATATAAAAAATTCAAGAACAAGCCATTTCCTAGAAGAAAGATACACAATAACCTACTCAAAATGAGGCTACTCTTTTAAACTAACAAGAGGAGGACATTTGTGGTGTAAATTAGGAGGAGACAATATTCAATGGTGGTTTCATGGTAGTAAATACACATTCAAATAAAATGGAAACAAGAAATGATTAAACCTCAAGATTGAACAAGATATAACTTCTAAATTTTTTCAATAATATGCAAAAGGCAAAACAATATAGAGGCCAAACTTTATGTCAATGGGATAGTCAAAATCAAAATTGATGACTCCAAATCTCATAAAAGAAGACATATCTCCCACAAAGGCAGTAGTTAAGGTTGGTAACATTAATTTCAATATTCTTGAATAAATGAAGAAAATTAATTTTAATGTAACTATGTGGGAAGAATTATCCATTCTAGCATAAAGATATTTTCTATAGGAAGATTTCAAAAAATTCTAAATAATAGACAAAGTTCTAGCAAAGGGATCTAATACTGTAATTAATTTGTGTCAACCACAAAATGACACTATAGAAAATAAAAGTGGTAAGCCCCTCCTTTATAACTTTTGATTATAGTTTGGAAACATCTTGTTCATAATTGAATGATAGACTCAAGGGCTACCAATTTTTTATGCCCAAAAAAATAGTTGATGCCCTTGGTATTAAGTATACACCTATCTCAAAAGGTGTCGTTCAATTAGATGGGACTATTATTAAAATAGTTGGGACTATTAAAATTTTAAACCTTTCCATATATGTATGCCCAAACATGTAAATATCCCAAGATATCTTAGTTATTGATCTCATCCTATATTATGCTATCTAACTTTCCCAAGACTTCACTAAAAAAAATTGAGTCTATCTATCTATATACTGGTGTGACATGTTGCTTAGGATGAGATATGGAATACTAGTAACAATAAGAGTAGATCCAATTTATAAAGACCATATTGAGTCATACACTACTATTCCTATGGATATGAATTGTACATTACAGGATCATGAGGAGGAACTTGATCGTAATGTTGCAACACCCATGGAAGATATCCCAAACACTCATCTAGATGAATGGGGATAAAGTCTTAAATTTGATCCTTAGGAATATGTACAAAAAATTGAGTTGGGTACATATTGAATTCATGAAAATGATGCAATTATCCCATATCTAGTAAAATTAACTAAAGATCTTCAAAGAATGTGACATTTATTCTTTGATGTATTGAGAAGTAACAATGGTTTAAGTACATGTATTATTTTAATATATTCTCAAAAGGTAATCTATTTCTATTCTTTTAGATATTATTCATCTACACTATTGACGTATCTAAATATGAAACATTATTTGAGCTCTCCAACTAGACAAGGAAAGAGGGATAAAATCACTACAAATATTTGGTGATGGTGAGTTGATTATTCACCAAGTAAGATCTAAAATAATAACCAAGAATAACTTTTTAGGATATTAGAAACATAGGGTTTGGTACCTATTAGAATACATTACTACTTTAAACATTCAAGTGGTAACAAGAGCAAAAAACAAATATGTTGATCATATAAACTAAGTAGGCTCCTAATCAAACCTACCTAGAGAAATAAAGAAGAAAAATAGCTATCATGTATAGTTCATAGTAAGGTCATCTATTCTTGATAATACAACTAATTGTTAAGTGTTTTATAGTGATAAAAAAATTGTAATTTTTTGAGTGAAGAAGCTAAATTCTTAGATAAAAACTAAACAAGACTCCAAGATCAATATCAAGATCAAATCATTTAGTTAAAGACAAAAAACATTATCCATGGGCCTTGTAACTTTATAGAGCATTTTCAATTTAGATGATTAGTTGAAAGGTGAAGAGAAGAAAATCATGATCAATTAATAATACTAAGATTTAGTATTCACTTTAGAGGGAAAGACATTAAGGATTGTAAAGGTATGTAATGATTTTGAAAAATAGGATTTTATTGAGTTGTGTCAATAATTTGATGATAATCTCACTTTGAGTTATCAAGTTATAATAAGGTTTGACCTAAACTTATCCCACCACAAAATATATATTGACCTAAATACCAAGCCTATTAAATAGAAACAAATAAAAATCAATCCAAAAATAGAACCCTTGATGAAGAGTGAGCTATCCAAACTGGTAGAGGCTAATATCATTTTCCCTATCAAACACTCATACTAGGTTGCTAAAGTGGTCCATATAAGGAAAAATAATGGTGAAATAAAGATTTTTTTAGACTTTAGAGACCTAAACAAAGCATCCTTGAAGGATCATTATCCCCTTCCAAGCATGGAAATTCTTCAAACTATATTAAGATCTAAAAGGTTTTCCCTTCTCGATGGTTATTTTGGATATAACCAAATCTTAGTGCAAGAATAAAATCAATTCAAGACTACCTTCACTAAAAAATGGGGTACATATGAATATAAAAATATGCCTTTTGGATTGACAAATGTTGGTGCTACATTACAAATATCCATGGATATGGATTTCAAATGTTTGATAAATACAATGATCCTAGTATACCTAGATGACATCATTATTTATTCAAAACATCATAATGCACACCTATATCACCTTAGAATTTATTTTGAAAGGTGTGGATAGTTTGGAGTTTCCTTTAATCCAAAAATTTGGATTTTTGTAGTTCATGAATCAAAAATACTATGACACATTGTTTCAAAAGAGGGTCTTGAAATAGACCCAAAGAGAATAAGTGTTATATCTGTATTATCCCTTTCAAGCCATAAAAAGGATTTACAAAGTTTCCTAAGAAATATCACCTTCATAATAATATTTTTTCCAATTTTTTTCTCTATGGCCAAGCTCCTTACTTTTATTATTAAGAAGGGTATCATTGTCAGCTGGACACATGAAAGAAAAGACAACTTCGAAGCCATTATTTAGGGTATCAAAATATTATTCTAAGACAATATTTTAGTATTCCTAAATAATATTTTATAACTTTGAATAATAATAGGGTATCATGTTCTTATTCATTGAATATTATCTAGGAAAGATATGAATGGAGTCAAGCTAACATGTATCGAGCATGATCAAGTCCCCAAGTTGATAAAAGAGTTTCATGATGGTCCATTGGGTGGTAATTTCTATGAATGAGCCATGACCATAAAAATAATGAGAGTGAGATATAATTGGCATAAATTATTCAAGGATTCCCACCAATGGGTAAAAAATAATAATAAGTGTGCTTATTTTATAGGGAAAAAAATATTAGCAACTCTTCCTCTCAAACCAATCCAAGTTGACCAACCATTTACTCAATCAAGATTGGATTTCATTGGTATTATCAATACCCCATTGAGGGAAAGTCATAAATTGGTCCTTAAAAAAACTAACTATTTCATCCTAGAGACTAAAGCAGTTGTACTGAAAGATGCAATGAAGGAATCTATCTTGGAATTTATGGATGGCATAATGACAAGGTTTGGTATTTCTTACACCATTATCTTTGGCAATGCTAAAGCTCTTGTGGGAACTAAAGTGACTAAATGGGTTATAAGGCATAATGTATATGTGAGTACTTTTTATAATTATTACCTATAGCGTAATGGCTTAGATGAGTCTACCAAAAAAATATCATAAGTATTATCAAGAATATAATGGAAGACAACTAAAAGACATGGAACACAAAGTTAAAATCAATACAATGGGATGATAGGATCACTCCCAATAGAGCCATTGATAATTCTTAATTCATGTTTTTATATGGAAGGGAATCTAGAGTTCCATTATTGATTGAGTTACCATCTCTAAAACTCAATCATTAATTAGATTTGATTGACAATGATGAATTGATAATATGATTGGTGGAACTTATGGAACTATAAGAAGTCAATAACCAGTCAATGAAAGTTCTAAAAATAAATTAGGTTCAAATAAAGAGAAATTTTGACAAAAAATCATCTAATAGAAGCTTCAATGAAGGAGACATGATTCTCAAATAGGAAGCTAAAAGGGCTAAACTAGGCAAGCACACCAAGTTTGATGTAATATGTAACAGTCTATATATTATAACTCAATGCAAAGGAGGAAATGCATTGTAGCTATCTAAGCTTAATGGATTAGAACTACCTATCCCAATCCATGGTATATACCTCAAATATTGCATTTGATATTGGAATTCATTCCAAAAATATTGTATATATTAAGGTTAGTTATTTTTCCCCATAAGTGCTTTCGTACAAGTTAATTTCTTAGGAATTTTTATTTATTTAGTTTGTTCTATTTTTTCCTATTTATTTCTTGTTTAGGCAAATCCTAGTTTTGTTCTTCACCAATTAAACTGTATTAAGCTAAAATTGACTTCATGCCCAATGAACTAGAAGGATATTGGAAAGAAACTGATTAATAGGTAATCACCCCATAGATGTCACCAAAAATGTTGATATTTTGTCTCAAAAATATCAAAATATATATTACCCTAAGGGATAACCATCATTTTTTTGTAAAAATGCCTTAAAATCACCTAGGACACTCATTTCCAAACTTTAGTAGAAACTAGAGATCTAGGTACAATTTGCAACTTCTAAACCTGCAAATTGTATCCAAACCTCTACTTCCCACTTTACTCATAGCTGATAGAAAATAAACATTCGAATGAAAACTTTAACATGTAAAGTTAAAAAGTTCATCCAAAACTACACTTCCCACATAACCCATGACCGTTATAAACTGGAACCCCACTCACAAATTGTGACTTGCAAAGCTACAAATTAAAAATGAAGCTCCACTTTCCACCAAACACCTTCCCTATGGAAATTGGATATTTAAATGTAGTTTTTAACTTGAAAACTTAATATTTTTTTTCCATCTTCCACTTCTTTCACATCACTCCACATGAAAACTAGAACTAAATTTGGAATTTGTAACTTGAAAATTTGTAAATTTTAACTTGAGTTCTGCTTCCTGCCAACCACCCTTCTTATGAAAACTAGAACACTAATGCAATTTTCAAATTTAAAAGTTGAAAATTATGCCTTGAGTTTTGCCTTCACATTTTCAAAGAACTAACCTATTTAGTGTAAAATAGTGGTCAAAGTGCAAATTGCACATTTTTAAAATTGTAAAATTACTCCAAAACTTTAGATTTTTTAGCCTCCTACCTACCACTGACTCAGGGGGATTTATTATAGAGGTTATCTAAATCTAAAAATGATTAATTATAATTCATTATTAATTTTTAAATTTTTAGATTGGATCTTCATGCCTCAAATCATGACTTTGATAATGCCCTTGATCGATTATGTTATGCACTCAACCATGCAACCTTGATCCATGACTCCATTATTTCCCCTACATGATATTCCTAAATCCCTCTATGTTTTAATAGCTACCTTTTATCTATAGAATCTTTCTTAGGTTGTTTTCTTGTTTTATCCCATCTGGTAGAAATTTGGGATTCTTTTTCCTTTCCTTAGTATCCCTATGGTTTATGTTTGTTCACTTAATATCATCTCAAAAGCATTTGGCTACCCATCTTTTATTACCTAAGTTCTTAGGGAAACCTTCCAACCATTTTCTATTCATTAAGAATCTAGGGTTTTTTAAATTCATAAAGACTTGTTGAATACCCCCTTGGAGATTACTTGCATAGTCCCCATAGACTTTTTACCTTGCCAAAGCAATTCCAAAACCCTCAGTGTTTCTACCTACTTTTTTAACCCCACATCTCCATGACCAATCCTAGTGCACTAAGAAACTCTAAATCCCATGGGGGATTTTAATTTCAATTATAAGCTTGAACCCTACTAGAGTTTTCACCAGACTTTGCATGTGTATTTAGCAACCATAATCTCCATTAGAGCTTTCACCTACATTTTACACCCTCAAATCCTACCAAATCTATATTTGGTTTTCCCCTATAAAATTCCCTAGAATATATGTTTAGAAAAGAGATGAAATTCAAATTCAAGGCACCCAATGTCTCACTCATATTGGAATCTAACACAAATGACATCACAAAAACATACCTAGTGATGTCACATTAACCTAGGTGATTTTTGTACTAGGGTGAATACCAAATTCAAAAATGATTAGATTCATAACATTTACAACTATGGACTACCTAAAGCAATAGATTTTCCCCTATCAAAGCAAAGACTTAAGTTGGTGCTCAAATTGGTCAAGCACTATGATACTGAAAAAGAGAGAAGTGTTGAATGATAAAGGTTAAAGGATTCTAAACCTAGATCCTGACATTATAGGCTCTGTATTCTTGATCCCTGAATATGAGAGTTATCTTGATATAACTCCTAAATCATAAAATAATTTGTATTAGGACAATAATACTAGATATCTAAGGGTAATAAATAAACAATGGATAAAAGTCCTTAGGCTTACATCCACAAGATTACCTAAAACACTGACAAGGACATATGTTAAGGATAAAGTGGGCGATTTAATCATATTCTTGTGTAAATTTAATGAAAACCCCAATGCCAATAAATTTTAGGATTAGATGTACCAGTACATATGGGTAATCAACCAAAATAAATAGTACATCCACTAGGCACAATTGATAAGTGACTCCATCCACAATTAGTTTATGGAAGTATATAATATAGGTAAGTTATACATGACTTCATATCTAGTATACATATTAGCAAAGGGGATAGCCTTCCCAATATTGAATATAGTGGATAAAAAATTAAACAAAGTCTTTAATTATTACCTCAACCTCAACCTTGAGGTAAGTAGGCAATATTTTAGGAGGCTAAATGATGCATTCATATACTAGATCATATTCATGTTTGATAAAGAGTTATAAAAGAAGATATTCCTTGATTACTATACTTTAGAGATCACAAAATCAAGATTTTAATTCATTTAATTTCCTAGATACTCATACATCAGATTAGGAGAATTCAATGGTTGTCTTTACACCTTCCCAAGGTATGTAAGCAAGAAATTGGCTTTAATGGAACTTATGATGTATCTTTTAGAGACTCACCATTTATCATATAGAAAACATATGGTATGTATCCAATTACCCATTATTATATGAAGGTATACATTTCCTTCCTTATCCAAAGTTAAGAGTGTAGATGTTGAAATGACTCAGATGACCTTGAGGGCTTTGAAGGCAAGGCAATTGTATGATGTACATGGAAACATTTCTATTGTAGTGGGGATCACACCATATTCTCATGTTCCCTACTATGAATACTATTGGAAGGACTTGAAAGATGAAGAATAAGTGAGACTAAAGGATTATTCCAAGATGACCCAGGATTAGATCAAGGCTCCTAACATGGTACTAATCCCCAGAGACTTGGTAGATGATGAATCCATAGTAGACAATTTCTAATATGATAATAAAATCTTAGATCCACCCCTTCTAATAGTTATGTGTTCCATTACTAAGTCATTATCATTAATGTATAGAATCATAAATGTAATAAATAGAAAAATTAACTAGTTGAGAAGTAAAGGATTCAAAGTGACCAAAGAATTAGTAAGCATTAGTGAAAATTTAAGAGAGATCAAGGAGAAGGGAGTTCCATAAAAAATAGAAGGTTATAGCTATGGAACCCTCACAAAACACATAGATAAGCTAGTGGTATCTTAAAAGATAAAGTAAAAGACAAATGCTAAAAGAGGGAAATCTATTGGCCAAAGAGTAGTAGTGGATCAATCGATAGTAATTTCATTTAAAGATATAATTTCCATTGAAACACTAATAGTTTCTACTCTTATCTCTATCATTATTTCTACCCCTATCTCTATCATTCCATCATCTTCAAAACCTCCTCCTCTTATCTCCACTCCACCATCACCTCAGGTAATTTCCTACTCTATTTCCACTAACTCACCTATGTTAGTAACTCCTTTTCCAAAAATTCAATAAACTCAATTGGACACTCAGGCTTCTCTTCCACTCCCCTCTTTCAAAATTCTTCCCTCTTCCAAAATTTCACTCCCCACTTCCATAATTTCATCCAACTCATCCCTAGTCACCACCACAACCCTATTAATCACTAACACCACATAATAGTATATAGATATGGAATTAGTCATCCTAACTACAATCCTACTAGACATCCCAACCACTCAGATTACTACTACATTTTCATCTCCTTTCATCTTTACCATTACATCAACCCTGGGTGTCCCCATAACTTTGATATATTAATTTAAAGCTATGTATTCCACACTCCCATAGGTTCCACTTTTTATACTACATGTACCTACCCATATATTCATGTCACTTCCATCTCCCACTCCCCTAGTAGGCACACACATTCCAACTATACCCATCTCTTCCATTTACACAATAAACCTAACCTTGACAAAGGAGGTAGAGATAAAACAAATAATTCACACAAATGTGTCCACTCAAACCATAGATGGGGAATATATTAGACAAATATGAACCAAAGATTCAACAACCATAAAATTAATAGTCATATAACTTGTCACCATAACCACTATTATAATTACTTTAGTTTTAGATTCATAGTCGGTAGTGCTAGGACAACATGATGCCATACCAAGTTGGCTAGTATAATCAATGGGGAAGAAGTGAAATTAGATGGTGTCCATGAGCACATTATATTTTTTCCTTATAGATACATTTAATAAATTAAAGGCAACTCCAAGAACCATATCAAGAATACTATATGATTTATTAGAGGATAAGTATGTAGATATTTCAACCCGCCCACAAAAAAAAATAGGATCTAGTTGTGGGGGATTACCAAATATCAAAAATTCACCTTGGTCATCCTACAAGAGAGGGATTGAAACATGATTTTCAATATAACATTAACTCTCTTTTTGAAAAAATGGATAGTGATAAGGTCATAAAGGTGAATTGAATAATAAGGTTGAATAATTGATGACTACATTGAAGAAGTTCATTGAGACCACTTCCTAACCAACACAATCTATTACATAGATCATAGACAAATAAGCACTTGATGGAATAAAAAATATTGGAAACATGGGAAGGGCTATAAAGGATAGGGCAGAAGAGATCATTTAAAAGGGAAATAGAGTCATTAAGTTAGTAATAAATTATTACAAAGCTCTGAAGGATGTGTAGGCAACTTTGAATGAGCAAATAAGACAATATCAGGAAGAGATAGAAATGTTGAACTTATTCTATCCAAATATTCAAGCTTTAGACATGATTAAAATTGAAACCTTAATTACTAAAAATATGTCAAAAAATGATGTAGATCATGAAGAATTCAAAAAAGTAGCTAATTTTATAATAAGAATACTAATAAAGAGTATTAATAAAGCTAGACCACACATGACAGGGTCACAAATTATATCTTTGACATTGAAGAATTTCTTAATAAATTATAATGTCAAGCAATAAATCATCAAGGATAAATCCTTATAGTACAATAAGTTCAAGAAAAATTCAAAGGAGTGGTCAAAAGAGAGCCAACACAAGACACAACATTCATCTTTAGCTCCATTTACAATTTTATTAGGTACCATAATACACTAGATCAAATGGGGAAAGAGACTCAAGTATAGAGGGTTGAATGAAGGTAACTCACCTAACACAATTTTAGAATGTGAAATAATCCACATATACTCTTTTGGTCCTAATGAAGATCATATCTTAGATATATTAGAGAGTTTTGATACATATATTAAAAAGACACAAGCAAAGGACAATGAGGCTTCATAGGTTATGGTTTTAAATTAATTATTTCCATCAAATAAATTTTGTATATTTTATTTCTTTGTTTTACAAAATATTGAAAAGTTTCATGTTTAAAAATGAAACTATCATTTTGATACATCTTTTTGCAAAAGAGACACTTGTGATTTCCAAGTATCATTTTGGTAGGTTAAAAAGTTATGAGAAGAAAACTTGTAAATTATGCTTTCCTTTTGAAAAAGTCTAAGTTATTTAACTTAGAAAGACTCATGCTATAAATTTTATTTATATTTTTTTCAAAATTGGATGAATTAAGAAGTTGTAAAAGTCCCAATTGAAAATTACAAGTTAAGTTTTGAAAAAATAACCTAAAACTATCTAAAATATATTTATTGTTTTAGGTTTGAGTTTATTTTTTAGTGACTCATTACATGGAGAGTTTAATATAGCTCAACTAAAGAATATGAATGCATTTCATGAATATCCAAAAAGTTCTCTCATGTCTACAATAATTTTTTTCAATGCCCAATACTTGCATGCTCTTTTTTCCACCTATTTACATTACCAAGGATGCCATTCATGCTTAAGATCATGCCCCTTTGAATGGATTTTTTATATTTGTGCATGCTCTTGAACTAGGTGTGGAATTTTTTATAACTACATCTCTTCTATGAAAATATTTTGTATAAATATGGGTAATATGTCGTAGTTAATTCTTTTTTTTTTTTTAATTTAGTGTTTAATTTTTAAGAAAATAAAGGTTTGAGTAAATGTAAATTAGTAATTAATGTGTCTCAATTATTATATATATTTATGTGAATAGATATGTATTTTACCTTTTCTAAAAATAGTAGGACATGTGAAGAAATCGATCTTATCTTATTCTGGACTGAAATGGATGATGTGTGGTTTGAAAATTATTGTCTAGGGATGGGAGACTATCACAAATAAGACTTAGAAATTTATTTATACATTGGAAAAGAGAAAAAAACTTAGGACACCCTATTACCTTATGCTATAGTCCACTTCTATTGTTGTGTCCACTTTTAGCACTATTATCTTTGTGGTCTACTTTTTGGGGTTTTTCTTGGTAGGCCTATGACACTCTAGTAGTGAAATAATGAAGCTTGTGTCTATATAGATCTCAATGTGTGTCTAATTCAATCTTAAAAACCCTTAGGATCTATTTATGATTCACCTTGAGTAGCAAGCATAGGAAAGAGAGGAGCGGTTAGTGTGTAAAAGATGTGTTGGATACACTTCACACCCCATGTGTGAGCACACCGCCTACATACCAATACTCTTAAGAGGGATCAAGCTAATGTAGTTCTCCCATTTAAAGTACTTGGTGAAATTATGTGATGTATGAAACTATATGCAAAATTGGAATGTAGTTTGGATGACTAGGGATTGGTATGAGTGCTTTAATAGGCTTGAATTGGTCTTGGAAGGTTGTATGTAGAGAATAGGGAAGAGTGTTTGAGTGTACTTGCTTGTATTCTTGATTTTTTCCTATGAATGAGTACCAACCATTATAAATGGACATTTAATGGACTTATATAGGGAAACTAATGATCATGGGTTAGATGAGCTTACATTAGGCTGACATGGGAAAAGATAAAGATTCAAAAAAATCTAACTATTTGGGGCTAAAGTGAACTTGGACAATAACATAAAAAATGGGACACCCCTAAGTTATATTGATCTTGTACAAATTTGGTGATATTTTCCTAAGTGGGTGAGACTTAATGGGATCGATATAGGTTTGAGAGGGCTACTTGGGTCTCAAAAATCTAAGTTTAATAAGCTACAGGTGACTAGGAATCAATGAAATTCTAATCAAGAAGGGTTGAGTGAGTAAGAAAGAGAACCTATAGGTTGGGTGTTATTAACCATGCCTAATTCACCCAATTTCATATTTTATATCATTAAATCCCCCCCCTCCACCCACCCCACCTTTATTATAGTGATGTAGCAAATTGAAATACTAGGATAAAAGAAAAATAAAAAGCATACTTGAAGTTACCTATAAGGCAAAAGCTCATGAAGTTATGTGATGCTAGATGTACATAGAGAGAGCATACTATGATGTGTGAATCTATAAATAAAAACATGAAGTATATTAGTTCTTACTAGATATGTTATATCTAAAATAAGAATATAAAAAATCTAAGTAATAGAATAAAGAGGAATGAATACACCTCACCATGTACATGAACAAATACAAAACCTATCGTGATGTTGGATTATGTTGAGTATGTCATAAATCAAGAATAATATCATGAATGGAGTTGAGTGGTAAATTTTATATAATGTGGCTAAATAATGCAAAGGCTAGCCATTTCGCTCCATCTTTACTGATCAAATGAAGATAACAAATCATGCATGTGTTAATCAATTTCTAGACTGTTTGCCCAATTCCTTTGAATAGGTGGCTCAAAAATATAAAAGTTGGACATTTGTCTCCATGATTGACCTATGAAATGAAGTTATGAAGTGATACCAATATAGAATAGATGTTATATGAGATGGCCTATTGTACCCATAAATGTGCTATAAATCTGACACTATGGCATGGATAGTTGAATGTGTGATGGAAACTAGGCCACTCTTGGCCATTTTAAAAGATGGAGATTAGGATTTTATGAAATCCACTCTAAAATTGATGTATTAGGCTTAAATAAAAGCCAACTCGATAACTCAAGTACTTAAAAAGATAAACTCATATGAAATTTTAACTTGAATGTGATTTTAACCACCTACAAATGGAGTAAGGCTCACAACTACTAAGAATGCTTGGAATAGACTAAATTTGTAAATGAAAGAAGATTAATGTGCCATGCACATTTCCCCCAATCACTGATGTCTAGAACATGGATTCTAATCTAGAAGTTATGCCAACTACCCAATCCAAAATAAAGGTGAGAACCATCATGTTTTACATAATAACCCCTTATATTTGAGAAAAATTTGTTGAAACTATTGAATATAAATGATCTAGAAGTGAAAAACCCATTCTTGATCTAATCCTTTTGCCTATTTTTGGAAAACTTGAGTGTTTTTCTACCTAGACAAGAGTGTCAAACTATGGACACCCCTATTTTTGGTGCTACTATCTATTTATAATGGTACTATAATTTTTTGGCACTATTGTTTGATGGGAAAATCAATTGTTGATCTAAGATTGTTCTTAATTTTTTCTCTAATTTGACTGTTTTGACCTCTAGATTTTATACTGACTATTCTGAATGTTGTTGTTTTCATTTCTAGGAGGTTTTATCTCTATAAAAAATTCCTTATTTAATACCCCCTCTTTTGAGGGTAGGAATGATATACCTATAATAACTACCTTTAGAATAAAAGAGTCCTACAAGTGGGTTAATCTAAATATATATATATATATATATATATATATATATATATATATATATATATATATATATATATATATATGTATGTATGTATATATAACATTTGATATTTGAAAACATGTTTAAGGATATAGCAAATGTTTGTATCAAGATATTTTTAGATAAATAGGGGTATGCCTAAATATATATAACAAAGTGAAATCATGGGAAAATTACTAAATTGGAAATAGAAATTTTAATTGTTAGCTGTTAGTTATAGGGATAAAGCATGATGTCCATCATGGCATCCAAGAAAACAAAGAAAATGCATGATATGGATCATGGCATTACACACATTTGACAAGCAGTAAGCAAACAAGAAAGAATCAAGAAGAAATAATAAAGAAGCATAATATATGGGTCAAGGGGCCATACAAATAAGGGACATGGACACATATCACTAAAATTGGAAACAAACATGAAAGGCATTTTTGAATGCCACATACACATACAAGTGAAATAATCAAAGTTGGCATATAGGCCATAGACACATAGATCATTATAAATAAAGGACATTGGAAAATGTCCTAAGGAAAACACATAAAAAAGAAGCAAAGGGCATTGGAAAATGCCCTAAGGTACACACATGAAAAGGAAGCAAAGGACATTGGCAAATGTCCTAAGGCACAAAGTAGAATTGAAAATGCACTGACATAAGCTACACTAAGAAAGTAGAGAAAGCATGAAATTTTTTGAAAGGGATAAGCACATCTAATTGATCAAAGAAAATTTGAGAGTATGAAAAACATGTGTAGTACAAGACTAGGTATATGCTAAGAAATATACAAGTGCTAGATACTAGTGAGATGTCGATAGAGTATTCTATGTAAGCTATAAAGTAATGTACATTAACATGATAAATCAGAGTGTGTGCTATACAAAATACATAACCTAGATGGTGTAGTCATGTATCAGATGCCCCCAATGGGTGTTTATAACAATGTATGTGTCGAATATATAAGTAGTAATGCCGTCTCTATGGTTAGAATGAAGCAATAAAGGAGTTGGATGTCACTATACACACTCAAAGAAGACCAAGTAAAGCATGGTAATGTAGAAAATCAAAATACAATAACGTGAAACAAATGTAAGTCTTAGCATGATATTAGTGATGTAAAGCATGAATGATGCATACAATCAAAATATTTTTGGCATTTTAAAAAAATTTGAATTTTTTTGAAAATATTTAAACTATTTATAGGAATAACTAAGAAGAAATGATACTAATCAATGAGTCTCAGGTGAAACTCCCTATTCTGGTGTTCTGAGTGTATGACTAAGATTGTGAAACTAAAATGTGTGTACATTATAACTACTATAAAATTATCATAAGTGGAATCCAAATTTGGGGTCCCCCTATAACTATGAGAAGTAGATGCAATTTTAGGGCTCTTAGAGACCCATCTATAAGTAGGAGAAGGTATTTGTTAATTAGGTAGTCTTTGTGTAACTATATGAGATCTCAGTGTAATTGTTCTAGGTGTGAATACTATTAGTAGAATTCATCTAGAATTCTAAAGCTATGGGGGTGTATGAACCCTTTTTATTAGTTATGGATTTTATAATTATTATTGAAACTAAAGTGAAATAGGAACAAAAGATAGAGGAGAAGCTAAAAGTAGTGGAAGAACTAGATCTGGTGACTGGAAGTTAGTAGATGGCTCTAAAGTGGGGACTGGTGACTCATAAGAAACTCTAGCAACTATAATAACCCTATTATCATTAATTAACTTCATGCATCTATGAACTATAAAAGGTACTACCTTGAGTTTTTGAGTCCATGTTTGACCAAGTAGTATGTCAAAAACTCGTACACTGGTAACTATAGTGAATGGTGTGGCCACATGTGTAGTACCAACCTTTAGTAAAAGTACTATCTTGCCTAATGAACTCTGAATATACCCACTAAAACCAATGATAACTATATTGATTGAAGTTATATCTTATTTTGAAGAACAAAAATACTATGTTAGAGTGAAGGTGCACATATTAAGACTAAAACCATTATCAATGTGTACACTATAGATAGGCTAATTATAAATATGTGCTCTAATAAAAAGTGCATTTTATCCTATATCATCCTCCATAATTTATTTATTTGAAAAATATATCAAAGGCTTGGCTATAACTACATATGCATACACACCTCTCAAAGGATGTGCCTCAACTGAAGGTGCCTGATATATAGATGGTGGAGGATGTGTATGGTATGTATGATGAAGACCTGATGTGTCATCTTTATCTTATTTTTTATGTTATGGTAATATATCTAAAATTATTATTAAAGATTTATCCTTTGTTGGTTTTATATTTGGAGGATCAACTGAAGTGCCCAAATCAAGTAGATTATTGTCTATCATGTTTTGTATCTTATGTCACAAACTGATGCATCTATTTATGGTGTGGCTTGGTGCCTTGTCAAAATAAAAAAATTCATGCTGATCATATCCCCATAGAAGAGGCTTTGTTGGATCTACTTCTTGAATAGGTGGGAGAGTGATTATGTTACATTTCAATAACTATTATAGAACTCTAGCTAGAGAAATTGATAAATTGGTAAATGCACATCAAGGAGGTGCCGATAAAACCACACAATAAGGGGTCTCTAAATCTATATTGACTATTGGTTGATTTTTATTCTTGTTGTCACTAATTTTAACCTTGTATGGGACTTGTCTATTACTCTTGTATGTTGTGTTTGGAGTACTGAATACTTGAGTTTTCCCATTACGATTAACTTGACTTCTCTTCCCTTAAGTGTATGACATAATTTGGTGAAGGAAGAGAATATTTTAAACATAATGGATTCATGTAATGCTATTAAAAGGCTCTATTTGAAGATGTCCTATAGATCTTGATTAGCCATGGGGATAGTTAGCTTAGCCAAAATAGTCTTGTATCTGAGAACATAATACATGAGGGGCTCATTTGACCTTTGTTTCTATTTTTAAATCTATTCATATGAAACCTTGTCACCAATGTTGATACTTAAATGTGCTAGAAACATGTCAGCTAAAGGATTGAAAGTTGTGATCGATTGATTTGATAGAGTATAAAACCATTATAGAACATAATCCTTTAGGTTTTTTGGAAAGAGTTTGGTAAGTAGCCACTCACTGGGTATATAATCTAAATATGTTACCTTAAAATATCTAAAATATGTTTCTGGATCACCCTTGCCATCATAAAGAGTAAGCTTGGGCTGAAAAAATTCTTATGGCAAAGGTGTAAAAGCAATATGATGTGCCAATGGTATATGTAGAAGAGTAAAAGAATCTAAATCCTACATATGTCTAGTTGTACCTTGATCAAGATTTTCCTCCTTGGATTGAAGAAATGAGACATCTTGCATAAGGGCTATCACATCAGGAGATAGGGATGTACTAGCTATAGCTGGTGGCATAGAGGAACATTGGGATGCTACATGGGGTTGTTGAGACATATTTTCCCCTGTTGTGTCATTAATAAGTGGTTTATCTATGGTTTGAGAAGATTGTCTATTAGTTACTTTTTGATGTTCTTCTTATAAAATTCTAATCATGTCATCTTACATATTCAAATGTTTGGTTAATAGTTCTTGAAGTTATCTTTTACAAATTTCATCAAAACTAGTATATTGGGCCATTGGTAAAGTAGGAAAATAATTTAAAATGTGTTTAAAGTATTTTTTGTATGTTGTAATAGACCAAGAGATGGAAAGGGAAAGTATTGAATATAAAAAATGTTAAGTCCAAAAAAATAGTGATTTGGAATTTGCACAAAAGGGATACTGAGTTGTCAAACATGTAAGGTGATACCTCAACAAGCAAAAGGAGCTAGTATATGTAACTATAGATTTTTTAGAACTATTATTTATAAAATATTATGAACTTTTTAATTTGAAATTGATTTTTTGAATTAGATATGCAATGAAATTTATAGAAAATGATGCAAAAAGTAATGAAAAATAATTGAGAATGCATGTAATGCAACTAGGGTTAAAGATATTTTATTTTACAATTCATATGATAATTTGATAAATTTTTTATGAATTTATAGAAATTAGCATGAAAAGTATATGAAAAATCTAAAAATATTTCTAAAATTAGAAATATATTTTTCCTAGTAATTTGAAAGTGTTTGTATGCAAATAGGACCTAGTATGTGCAAACTAGGGTTTGGGTGAATTTATTTATAATATTTAAATTAATTCATAGTTTTCTGATTTTTAAAATCAAGAAAAATAAAGAAAATATTAAACAAAATTAGAAATAATTAGCCTTAGGGTTTTTAGGTTTTTTGTGCAAAAATTAAAAGTATGTTGGGTTCACCAAATATTTTATTCTTTTAGAGAATTACGTGTTTAATTCCTAAGGAAATCAAGGTCTAAATAAATGTAAATTAGTAGCTAATGTGTATAAATTATCCTTCTAATTTATGTAAATAGATATGTAATTTAAATTTTCTAAAAATAGTAAGAAGTGTGAAGAAATCAATCTTAGCTTATTCTGGGCTGAAATGGATGATGCAGGATTGGAAACTACTATGCAAGGATGACAGACTATCATAAACATGACCCAACAATCTATTTCTAAATTGGATAGGAGTATCAAAATCAAGACACCCTACTACTTGGCACTATAGTCCACTTTTGGTATTGGTGTCCACTTCCGGCACTATTGTCTTGGTGGTCTAGATTTTTTGGGTTCTACTTGGTAGGCATGTGACACCCTGGTAGTGAAATATTGAAACCTAGGTCTATGTAGAGATAATTATGTGTCTAATTCAATATTAAAAACCTTTAAGATCTACTAATTCTTGACCTTTAGTAGAAAACTTTTGAAAGAGAGGAGGGCATATTATGTAAAGGATATACTAGATGCACTTCACACCCTATGTGTGGGCACACTACCTACATACTAACACTCCAAATGGGGATTAAGGTAATTTAGTTATCCCATTTGAAGTGATTGGTGTAATTATGTGATGTATGAAACTAGATACAAAATTTGAATATCATTTAGATTAATATGGATTGGTATGAGTGCTTGAATATGATTAAATTGGTCTTGGAAGGTTATATGCAAAGAATACGGAAGAGTGCTCGAGTGTACTTGCTTGTATTCTTGATTTTTCCTTGTGAATTAATGCCATCCCTTATAAATGGACATTTAATGGCTTTATATTAGGAAAATAATGATCATGGGTTAGATGAGCTTACATTAAGCCAATAAGGGAAAAGATAAAGATTCAATAAAATCTGACTATTTAAGACTAAAATGAATTTGGAAAATAGTACCAAAAATGGGACACCCCTAAGTTTTGATTCTCTTGTCCAAATTGGGTGCTATTGTACTTAGAGGATGAGACCTAGGGGGGATGGATTTGGGTCTGAAAGGGCTACCTGTGTCTTAATAAACTATGTTTGGGAAGTTATGGGTGAATAAGAATGAGTGAAAGTCTAACTGAGAAGGGTTGAGTGAGAAATAAAGAGGACCTATAGATTGGGTGATATTATCCATGCCTAAGTCATCCAATTTTGCATTTTATATGATTACACCAATTTATCTTTTTCTATTAGATAAATTATTCTACATTTTGAATAAGTTATCTATATGATCTAACCTAAAGAATGAGAATAAATTAAAGATTTGTCTTTCTTGTATGTGTTATTTGTGTGTATGCAAGGTTTTTTTTATCAAGTTTATGGATTATTTTATTCTTATTTCAGTCACAAAATTTCATTTTTGGTATTATTTTTCCCTTTTGAAATATTTTTTGATTAAAAATAAAGAATATTATCCCTTATATGACAAATACCCAAATATTACCTTAGGTCTCATATTTACATAAGTTTGTGCTCCAATAAATTTCAATATATTTATTGTTATATTATGTTCATATAGATCAAGCATTAAAATATACTACCAAAATTTTATGCAATCACCATTTTTGGTTTTAAAATTTCATTTCTAAAACTCTTTTCTCACTATCAAACCCTAGTTTAGAAGCAAGATCACTAAGAAGCATAATTTTTAAATGAGTTGGTAGTTTATCAGTTACACCAAATCTAGTGAAAGGAAGCCAACCTTCTCTATAGGTTCACCTAAATTCTTCAAGGTCATAAATATTGTATTTTATCCCATTACATCATTATTTTTTTGGCATAATGAGCTACAACATAAAGACGTGTAAAATCTATGTGATAACATTTACATTATGTAAGTATATTGTATTTTGATGTCATATTGGTTAATTATATTGAAATATTGGTGTTAGATTATTTTTAATGTATTATTTTTGGATCATTACTCCTTATTTATGGTATTTTTTATATTATAGATTGATCACACTATCTAAAAAATGATTCCTAGTGCTTTTTAGTGATCACACTTTCTTTCTTGTGACCTATGGTGAAACCTTATCTTGTTTTTTTGTGATTAATCTTAATGTAAGTTTATATTAAGGGGTAATACTATGTAATTTCCAATCCAATATTTGTTTTTAATATGTTCTCTCCACTTTTGTAACACCAAATTAAGTTTAAGGGGGAGTGTTGGAGAATTAATCTTAATTTGGACTTTCCTAGGTTTATAGGATTTTCCAAAGTATTAATTATGTTTGTATTTATTGTATTTGTAAATATACTTTATTCATATCCCTTATGAGGTGTCACTAACCTCCCTAATCCACTTTTTAGATTTAGATTTACTTGCTTCCCATAAATGAATGTAAAGGTGATCTGGAACAACACATTTGACCCTTTAGTGCAACATACTTGGATTAAGAACACAATGATAAAATATCAACCAATTTATTCATAAGATATCTAAATTACTATGATTCATTATGGATCTATGACCTTACCATATAATTAATATGAGAATTCAACCCTTTATTATATAAATTTCTAGCAGATTTTGCTATCAAAATTGATGAGAAAATATCTTATGAATAATTTTTTAATCTTAAGGAAGGGTCCAATGAGAAAATAGGTAGTTATTTAATTAATTAAAATGAAAAAATATCTAATATTAGTAATTTTGTGGATAAAAATGAGTTACAATACATATTCAATCAAAGATTACTTGCACCACTCAATGATTCAATCATTTTCAATAGATTCAAATACTTTGATGACTAATACCACATATTGATAGATAGAGAAATTAATATCACATATTTGAGAAAAATCAAGTATACACTTACTCCTAAAACTACTTGAATAAAAAAATTCAAATTAGACATATATAAAATCATAGACCAATTCACTATGATAATGAATCAAATATTAAAGTTAATATAGTATCAAAACCTACAAATTGACAAAATTTGACAGTTACACCAAAGAGGAAATTTTCAAGATTACCTTCACCTCCTCATACACTATTATAGAAGATACTTGAAATAAACCTTATCACTCTTCCTATTCCAAAATAGCAAGATGCATATTCTAAGGAAATATGATAGTTATGCATATTATGACTATAATGAAATTATAAGACATTTTATCAATAAATGCTTAAAATTAAGACATAATATATGTAATGACCTAAAAGTGGTATTTGAGTGATAAGAGTGCTACTTTAAACTACCTATCCCTAGATTATCCCTAGACCTATCTTAGACCCTATTATCACACTTATCCATCCTTCATGTGAACCATGATCATCCTTAGTCAGCTCAAACATAGTCCTAAACCCTCATTTTCCAATCCTTGTCTTTTGTGCCTAGTGATCTACTAGTTAGAAAATACACCATGATAAGGATACTAGATCCACATGGCACTAGTGTCCCTAAAATGGCACCTATTTACTTTAGCCTAATTTTATTGAATGAATATATTTTGAAAATTAAAATCCTCCTAAGGTCAACCTAGACATAATTTATTATCTACATAGGTAAAAAAATTCTATAAATACATGACTTTTATCCCTATATCCACTAGATGGAAATTAGATGTGAAATACCTATTCAAACATGAACCAAGTTGAGATAAATTAAGGTTATCAATCCCTATTATACTATAATTATACTTACTATCATGTATAATAACCCTAAGCTCATATTTTATAGTTTCTTAGCTCAAGAGGACTTAAGGAACTCAAGGCCACTATAATACAAGCATCACATGCACTTATACTAGCACTTAGGTGGGGATAAATACATCAATCTTAATCCATTCTTATAGTATTAGTGTGTAGGAAATTCTATTCAAATGGGATGTTAAGGATGTATAACTTATCTTACTAATGAACACACTTTTTATCTCATACCCTACTTGTAAGGAGGATTAGGTTTTAAATTATAAATCAATCATTATAGGCAAAATATAGAGTTATATATGTCATGTATGCAATAATAGACCCCTAAAATATATACATAAATGCACCTAAAAGTTCAAGACAATATTACGTAGACAACATTAGGATCAATATAATGACACTAGAGCCACATGACACTACTATCTATGAGGGTTTGTAATATAGAGACCAATTTAAAGAGAGCCCAAATTTGATCTTAGTTTCCAGCACTCAGATCATCCATATAAAGTGTTTTCCAAACAAGCATTTATTTTCACTATTTATTACTATTTTTAGAAAATTCAAATCTAGTCAATTATGTAACAAATTAGTGGATATATTTTATCTATATTATTTAATTAATTTAGTCTACTTTTCTATTTAATCAAACATAGGATGTACATAATTAAAACCCTAAAAGGTTAAAACATTTGGTGAACCTGACTTACTTTGAACATTTCTCAAATGATAACCCTAGATACTGCTAGGGTTTATATCCTTATTTTTCATGTTTTCATTAATTTCTTTAATTTTTTTATATTTCATGTAATTTTTTTAGTATATCTATTCTAATTTTTTTATTATTTGTGATCTAAAAAATCTTTTTGTATTCCATTAAGAAGAAGTGTTAGGATATATGGTAATCATGTAATGGATATTCATATTCTTACTATTAGTTATTATAACATGGATAATGGACCTATTGTAAAATCATCTTGTATATCCTTCACACCCTAATTATTTTGATTTTAATGATAATGAATTTGAATATGAATAATACTAATAAAAATACAAGATGATACACAAATTGTAAATTTAGTCACTCTCCCTCCACATAACAATGATAACATAGTTATCAATAAATATGAGATATTATAAAGCTTTTGAGATAGAATTTAGGAACATCCCCTTGATCATGAATAAATCTTACAATATATAATGTATATTAAGAACAAATCAAATAATGAATAATCTCTAACTCCATAGATAATAATATTATTACACCTATAGTGGGGCCAACTAAGCTATCAAAAACTAAACTTTTAATTCAACAACCTTCAGTTATAGTTATAAATCTTATGGCTAGTTCTTCCACTAAAAATGTACAATACTTTATATAAAAGGTTCATACTCTACAATAAAATGCATTACATATTGAGAAGTGAGATGTTAGGCCATCACATGCTTGGATTCTAATATCATCTTACATACACCTTTAGAACTCCATGTAGAATCACCTCCCTTGCCATCTAGATTTGTGGCACCTAAGATTACATTATATTAATGAAGGGGTGACCTAGAGCACCATATCTTATATTTTTGCATAACATGTTTGGACTACATGTCCAATGATTGTCTCCTCACAATGTTGTTTTCATGAAGTTTACAGGATTATGACTTATAATGGTTTTATTACTTACCAAATTAATATATCAAAACATTCAATATTTTAGTAGACATGTTTTTATCACACTTATTCATCAATATTAGTGATAATATATCACATGCTCAAGTTGCATATTTAAAATAAAAGTCAAATGAACCTATCATAGAATACATATTATGGCATAAGACTTTATTAGCTAAATTAACTAGTCCCATAGTAGACAAAGAGATTTAGAACATCTTCAAATATAGTATTTTACTATCATTACATGAGTCTATCTTGTTTAAAAAGTTTCCAACATTTACAGATTTGTGCCACACATTAAAGGAAAAATATATGAAGATTATATTAATATGATAACTAAAATATACCAGTAGATCAAAATCGACTGCTAAGATTTAAAATAAGCCTCCATACAAGGTAAAGGCAACTAATAACAAGAGTGATTAAAATGCCATAGTTAACATAGCTTTAGATCTATCTCCTTGCTTGGTTTTATCAGCTCCTCAACATTGAATATTTACCAACCTTCTAAAATTTATAGCATAGGTTTTATAGTATCTCTTGGAATGCCATGTCATATCTATCCCTCCCATCAAAGTGGTTTATATGACATGACACCTTTCAAAGAGTTATGATTATGATGCATTTTGTGATTATCATAGGGAATTATGACATTCAACAAACATATGCATAAGCATAAAACATAAGAATCAATATTTGATTGAGGCTAACATTATGTGGGAACACCCATAAAGGAACCAAAAGTATAAAAAATAGAAGCTAAGGAATAAAATATATTATTATATCCATTTATTAAACACATAACAAATGAGGTAGGGAGCACTTCAGGTGTTCATTACACATATCAAGGATATCCACCACCAAATTCATAACATATTATTTTAGAGGAGGCAAACCTATTTTTAAAAAAATATTATGTACCAAATTATAGTTCTATCTATATCACTCATCAACTTCTCATAATGGGAGGTTGTTGATGGTGATATATACTTACATGCACACTTTGTATGAGCATACATATATCATCATCCTATCCATGGTGTTATGGTTGATAATAGGTCAAGAATCAACATGTGCACTATGATACTTTACAGCATTTAGGGTATTAAAAAAAGGATATATTCTCCATAGACATAGTTATTAGTGGTTTGAGTGGTCACATTTAGAGCTCCATTAGGGAGATTGTGCTTCCATTCTATGTTGGAAAAGTACATACACCCATTTAGTTATTAGTAGTACCTAGTCCCGACATGTTTGATATGTCATTGGGTAGGATATGGATATAATATCTATGAACTGTCCCATATAAAATTCACATATTCTTGAAATACACACATAATTATTATGGTAAAAGTTAAAGGACTTCCATATGAGTATCCTCTACTTATCCCATAGGTATTTACTTCAAAGTTATCAGTTATAGTTCCAAAAAAGTTACTAGATATAACACAAATATCAACTATATATTAGAGCATAATTCTTATTGATACATCATAGAGTATAGTAGATCCACTAAAATAAGTAGAGGATACTCATACAACATTTGCACATATTCATACTCTCCCATGGAAACCATTATTAGAGAGACCCCTATGTCAAATATATGCCACAAGTTCTAGATGGCCATCCTCCACTTAGTTTTTAAAAAGATATGTATTATTAGGCTCTTAATATTATCAACATAGGCTACCTATGTCACCTATAGTGTCTTCCACTAGATATGTTCTTAAGACCCCTATAGTTCATAGGACACCACAGTTAGTGCCTCAGATTCCTACCACCACTACACAGGAAAATAAAGATATAGATCACTTGATAAAGTAGATTATAGGATCATAATTTACCTTTAACTCATACCAAAAAAAAACACAAACTTCTATCTGGACCTTTATCTTTAAAAACAATAGTGGAGGATGATGGACGAATGGATATGGATTCGATATTAAATCAACTCAAACAAAGATAATTTTTTTTACAAACATTAGAATAATATTTTTGATCATTAGTATCTCATTAAGCACCAAAGGAGATCATACATATTTCTTCTTGAAAACTTAAGACTCTAGACTCCTAAGACTCAGACTCAAACTTTTACTTTGAATGTATAAAATGAACCCAAATGACTTATTTATAGTAGAGAGGAAGGTCCTACCGAGAATATATTTTTTGGTGGTGTCTACTGTTCATCTAATTTACAACTCATAATATTTTACTTTATGTACACATCATGCCTTAAAGAGAGATGATGTTGGATCTACATGATGATGATTCTAATGTTAGTGGAGATAGGTCCAACATTTCTTCCACTTCATTGAAAATATCATCATTATTGATTGGATGAAATAAGCATCTTAGTTGGAACACATGTCATGTATTCCAATACCTTCATTATTATCTTCATGATGTGGAATGATGTAAAAGTAAGATTCCCACTCAAGCTTTCAGTGAATGATGGTATGGATTACAATGTCTTGATCATGTCATTCATGTTCATGGATGAGATGTGGACCATAATGAGCTATCCACCTATAAATATACTCATGATGTTCTATCTAAATCTTGACTCACCATTTCTAATAAGTTATTTTAATCAAATCAAATAACTACCTCATAATTAATCCACTATTTAGGCAAATAATAGTGATTAATCCTTCTTGTTGGTATCGATTAGTTTCTACATGTGCTACTCCTGACATCTAAAAATCTAAGGAAGCACTGTGAGAAAATAATAGATATCTAGGATGAAGACATTCTCTAAGAATTTGTTCTTAGATCAACAAATTATGATCTTAATTTTTTTTTATTATAATTCCTTTCTAAATTGAAACCAAGATATGGCTTTGCATCAAAGTAGTAGTAGGATTCCTACTAAACCAATCTATAATAGAATTATTTTTCCCTTTAATGTGTTCTATAGTGTAATTAAACTAGTTAAAATAATCCTGCCATCATATATATTTACCTTTTCCATCCTTCCCACCATGATAATTTTCATTGAAGGTTAAGAACCTAGTACAATCAGTTTTAATAATAAAATGAGGTAGATGCATAATCTTAAGATTAAAATTTTCAAGACATTTATTCACAACATAAATTTATTTATCAGATGATATCCATTTTTCACATCTTTTATAAATATTCCACTAGCATACTCACAGACATATTCTTTTTTATCTTCTATACAATAGAGGATACCTCCCTATGCAATATCTGATGCATCTATATATAATATGTACTAATCAAATTATGGAACATGAAGGACAAAAAGTTTTGATACCTTTTCTTTAATAGCTTGGATGGCCTTATTGTATTCTTCAGTCTATACATATTTTTTATTTTTCTTGAGAAATTCTTGAAGGACTATTCTATGATTTCCATAGTCTGGATAAAAAGGATTAACATAATTAAGCATTCCAAGGAAGGCCTGGAGTTGATTTATATCAATAAAATCTAAAAACTAAAGGACTTTCTTATTAATATGAGGTTGGAATTTCAATTCTTCCTTTTTAATAATAAGTCCCAAGAAATTGTAGTTGTTTTGACATAATTGAATTTTAATGCTAGAAAACACTATTCCTGCTTCCTTTGTAATCATGTAGAACTAAGACAAATGACTAATATGTTATTCAATATTTTTATTAGAAATCAAGATATCATCAATGTATACACATATAAAATCAGATGTTCCTTCAAATATTTTATCCTTGTGAGATTGGAAATGGGCTAGTGCATTCATGAGACCAAATGGCATCACGTTCCATTGAAAATTTCTAAAAGGACAACTAAATGTTGTTTTATGCATATCTTCTATTTTTACTTGAATTTGAAAGAAACTTGATTTATAGTCAAACTAGGAAAAGTATTTACACTAGGCAACCTTTTGTAGAAGATAGGACTGGTCTGGAATAGGGTAGGGATAAGGCTCTATGATGGCATTCAAAGGATTGTAATTAATTACCATTCCTTTCTTGACTTTTTTTTCTCTGAATGTTTTTCCACCATAAAATCATAACAACAAAATGGAGAAGTTCAAGGCTCAATAATTTTTTCTTCTTTCAGTTCCTGAATAGGCTTTTCCATTTTTGGATAGTTTGTAGTTGAGATGGCAATTTTCTTTCCAATTTTAATTTTTTTCCCTTCCTTAATCCTAATTTCCATTTCAAGAATTTTCTTTGTCCAAAACAACTAAGGATTATTAGAACATGTGTCATCCTGAAGCCATTTTCCTATTTCTAGTATCTTTTGATACATAGAATATAGAGGTTGTTGGTTTATGGTACTAGGGAATTATTCAGAGGCATAAGTAAGTCAAAGATATCTAATTATATTACCATGAAGAGTGAACATAACACATTGAGGTGTAGATCCATAGGGAAAATAATATCCTGATAGAAGTGTATTCTTTTTGTGGTATCAGAGCCATACAAAAGTTTTTATCATTCCCATTTTGAGTATACTATTGCTTTGATTTAACTATATCCCATGCTTGACCAATCCATTTTAATATCTTCTCTTTTGTTAAAATATTTACCTCTACTCATTTAGGTAATCCCAAGTAAATCTCACATTCTTAGTTACTCAATGGTAAAATTCCAAAAACCAAGCAGTTCTCCTCCAAGATTAAATTTGCAAGACAATGACCTGATCAACTGACTATGTAATGATCTTAACATCTATATAGAGATCATCAAAATTTTCTTGGTAATGGGAATTGTATTTGGAAAGATAATTTCTCTATTTTAAATCAAAAGAGGGTTCTTTGTTAGAACAGGATGTAGGTTGGAAAGTAGTAGTGAAATAGGCAATTTCTCCTTTTGTTTGTTTATAATGACCTTTATGAGGTGGCCACCTTCCACCTTTATACAAAGTTACATTGTCTTCTTTATAAAATTCTAAAGTTTATTATCAATGAAGTAAAGACATAGTAAGTGGAAGGGAAGGGTCTAGACCATCATTAACTTTTTCTTCTAATTCAATAACTAGATTTCCTCTTCCAGAACTTGTATTTGACCTTTCAAAATAGCTAGAAATACTTGGTCTTGGAGAATTAGGAGAATATCTTGTAGATAATGATCTTGGGAGTATCTATATTTTATTTCCACTTATTTGATGAATCTCCTTTTATTTATTATTCATTTTTGGAGCTACATAATTCAACCAATCTAACTTCCACAAATCAAGAATTTCTATGGAATTTACATGTCCCATAATAAATGATTACAATTCCCTTTTTTGACATAAGTCACAGTGATAGTGAGTCTCCTATGAGACTTTTTGACATATTATTATCATTGAAGTCAAAGTAGCATAAGTTATTTGGAGAGAGATGAAATCATGATGTGCGTGTTTATTTGGTCAAAGATGTCTTTATGGCTATTTGCCATGATTTCAAGTCTTCAAGGTCAAAAATAAGGTTTCAAGGAGTTCATAAATGCTCTGATGGAGTTATAGTCATTAATAGTGATAATTTGGAGAGAGAAACATGAATCTTATATCTTAAGAAGGACCAGAACATCATAGACTGTCATACAGGTATAAATGTATTTAGAATTTTGTGCATTTATTATAGGTACTCAAAAATTCAACATTGGTCAAATTAAAACATGGATATTTTTTACTTAGTGCCTTAAAGGTGCCCTATAATTTTGGTGTTATGAGGAGTTTTACTATTCAATATATAATCTTGAAAATATCATATAAAAATCTATGAAGTACAAAAGGATGTCAAGTTTAGGATACAAGAAATAACTGTTGAAGTTAAAAAATATGAATGCTATATTTCAAATGTCTATGTATAAAAGGAGTACTCAAGAGTAGAGGAGATGTTGTAGAATCCATGAATATAATCCAAAACTCAGAAGTTTTGGTTGATAAATATCTCAATATCATATAAATAACATAGTAACAATGAATTCTCTGAGAAGAGATGTAGTATTACTCAAGATTGCAATACAAATATATGCTTATCTCTGGGAAGAGATGTTTGTCTTCAAATTTCAGGTTACCTATTCATTTATAAAAAATTTGAAAGTGTGGGGAGGATGTGGAAGGTCACCAATCTCAAGGGATATTAATTGGTTTGACTTCCAAGATTTAAAACAATACAAAATTTAAGGAATTACTATTTTTAGAAACTTACTATTTTTAGACTGCACTATTAAAATTAAAATTTGAGGCACTTCCATTGGGTTTTTTGGGGTCAAAATTAATTTAGTAGAGCTCAATGACATTTAAAAACATTATCTTCATTCTTATCTTTCCAATGGTTCAAAAACTAAGTCAATTGGAGCTACGGTGCAAAAGTTATGGCTTTCAAAAGTTTCGTCATCAATTGGGGTGGAACTGTCACCTGAATTGTCGCCTAAATTGTTGCTTGGATCAGAATATGATCTAATTAAATTGGTATGGAAAGTTAAGTTGGATTATAAAAAGAGTGGAACATGCTCAAAATGTATTTTTGTCATAGTTATCTATACACATGCATTTATTTATAGATAAAGTAGATGTTTATAGACTATTATATTATGTCATTAACTCCTTGAAGAACATGTCTATGAATTTTGTTAAGAATCTAAAGGTTGTTTTGTAAAAGAATCATCTCAAGATATGACCATGTCCTTAAAGTTATTATCATTTGTAAATAAGATAAATTATAAAGGTGTTTGATTACTTTATGTCATCAAAATGAATACTCAAAATGGTTGAGAATGTTCTCAAGGTCATTTATCTCTCATAAGTGTGTTTCATATGCTTTTTATGTGACCTATGAAGAAAGGCAAGCTCAAGAAAAGCTTGGTAAATTTGATGAGGGTTTTAAGACAAAGACCTTATGAAGGATGCTTTATGAAGTGGATGGACTTATGAGAGGTTGTAAATTCTAGTGAGTATTATTTTTTATATGTTCATGGTACTACTTAGTAGTTATCATGTTTTTAAGGTATATAATGCTTATCTAAGCACAAGACTAGGTCTGGAAGTCTAAGATAAAATAAGAAAAACATAAAGGTAAAAAAATTGGTCTACAAGAATAATATGGTCATGAAGGTTGTATGAATTTTTTGGATAGGGGTACATGGCATGAATATATAATGTTCATCATAAGTGAAGATAATAGGGTATTGACAAAGTTATTTAGAAGTTGACATTTTGCCTATTATTCTTGAACTTGACAAGGTGATGAGCCTAAGAGGTTATATATGATCTAAGATAACATGTTTACATATTAATTATATCATGAAGAAAGGATAATAGAGGTCTAAAGATGTTTATTGAATGAAAAATACTATATGAGGGATATAATGAACAATAGAAAGGAGTGAAGGTGATCTCAGAGTTGTTTGGTGAATCTAGGTATGAAGTAAATGTCCCATATGCATGAAGATAATATAAATTTCATCATGAACAAGATAAAGTGTTACTTTTTCCAAGAATAATATCATATTATTCCTTCATAGTGTGTTGTTGACTCAATAGGTATAGTGTACCAAGAAGGGTGTTATGAGCTTGTCCAAGATACGATGTCTTGTTAACCATAAAGAAGATATAGTTATGCACAAAGAACCTTTTATTATTACCATATGGACATAGTGTATAACCTCTATGGTATATCATGAATATGAAAAATTATAAGAGAGATGTGTTGTAGTAGGCAAGGTCTATAGACCTAATGAGTAGGGTATGGAAAGGATGTTGTGATGAGATGACTTGAATTGAGTGTTTACTTGTGGAAGTTATAAAGGACTAAGATAATTATTAAATAATCTCATATATATATATATAATATACCTAATGAATATTATGATTCGATGGATAAATAATATTGTTCCTATATGAAGAATGATCATAAATTTATATGCAGACCTAGTTGGTTGAGTTGATGTGTTAAAGGTACCATGAGTTGAGTTAAGCCCTAATCACTTGAGGAGCCTATTTGAGACCTATAGAGTATGATTAATGGTTTATGTGATCTTAAGATTATTTTTAACAATAATAATCCATTCATTTTATATAAGGCATGTCTATTTCCTTGAAACCATATCTATGGTTGAGTAGTTCTAATGAGGAATAGGTCTATATGAGGTCTTATATGGAATGTTCATGATTTGCATCATTCGTTGAGGATGTGAAAAGACTCATGGTGCATGGAAACGTGTGTGATGAGATGAGGTCCATTTTGGAGATAACCTAAAGAGAAATAGGTCTCCATAAGGCTTATTGACTAGTAAGTGTAGAGTTATGGATTAGGTCTTTATGGGACCTATTCAAAAGGGTAAGAGATAAAAAATGGTGTGGCTAGCTTATATGGTCTAGTTTGATAAATTATAATGTATTTAGGAAGGCTTAAGAACTAATACTTGTGATTTGGACAAAGGAGGTAATGTGAAGAAGAACCACTATAATTGCAAGATCTATGTTTGATCATTTGTTGTGTGTATAAGTGTTGAATTGGATATCCAAGAGGGAGTAAAGCAAATGTATCATTTTTGGAATGGATTATAAGCCATGAATGGTGATCATATATTTATAATCTATGATGAATCATCATTATAATGTCTTCAGGTAGGGTAAACATCTAATTTCCTATCTAACTCGATCGAGCATGAAAAGAATAAGGGTTCCAAGATCATGAACATGACATAAGTGTCTTCAAATAATAAGAAGATGATAAGAGTGAATTTTTAGATTTGAGGAATGATAGAAAGTAGGTGGATGATGTATTTAGATTAAGATTGAGGATTGAGTATGAGCTAGATGTCATAGAGAGTAGATTATCATGTGTTTATGTTTGTGTGTGTGTGTGTGTGTGTGTGTGTGTGTGTGTGTGTGTGTGTGAGAGAGAGAGAGAGAGAGAGAGAGAGAGAGAGAGAGAGAGAGAGAGAGAGAGAGAGAGAGAGAGAGAGAGAGAGAGAGAGAGAGAGAGAGAGAGAGAGAGAGAGAGAGAGAGATCAAATAAGCATCTACCATTAGTTGAAAAATCACAAAAAGATAAAGGTGGATAGATTTATAGTATTTATTAAGTGGATGCTTCATCAATAAGGGGTTAGTACGTCCTAACAAGTTAGTACTTTCTAAATAAAAGTGGGTGTTTGGTAAATTAGGGGTTCATTCCCATTGATGGGTTGGTGGTCAACTAAATACCAGTCATTGATTTATAGTACAAGTAGTCCATGCATTATTCTAATGGGTTTTAGTACCCATGAGGGTTTCTCACCTATGAGATGTGTTATGGTGTTCATGATTGGTTTGTTGATGCTATCTAGTGGCTTGTGTTTATGTGATTGATTGAGAATTGTTAATGGTTGATTGATGAATTTGAATTCAATGGAAAGTAATTAAGGAGAAATAATTGAAATCCCCACTCTTATTGGTTATGCTTCCAATAATTGATATCAAATTATGTCCTTTATATATAATATGAAGGTAATCTTGAAAACACAAGATGGCTACTTAGGGAAAGAGAATCAAGAATTACAATCAATGGTTAAAGGTCTTAAATAAGATATTAATATTTTTGAGAGAACGTGGAGTAACACTAACTCCAAGGGAGATTAATATGAGAAGGTCCTTAAAAATCTTAAATAATAGGCCAAGTCACTTATGGAACATGAAGGAAAGATGAGTCATCTTCAAACTAAGTTTGAGTAAATTGTTGATGTAGTCAAAGAATATAATAAGATTATCAAGGATCTCAAGAGTTAGCTAAGGAATGCAAAGACATGTCTAAGTTCAAAAGAGGAATTTTGTTCTAAATTGAAGACTAACCTAAGTTATTCTAAGATTGGGCATGAAAAACTCATAGAAAATATGAGTAAAGTTGAGAAGGGTAAAGAGACAACTTCAACCAAGAAGGATGAGAAGAATGAAAATCATCTTAATGAATACAAGAAGGTAAACATGAAGAAAATATATATTATACATCCAAATTATAAAAGGTATCAAATTTAATTTGATGGTCATTACTTTACATGTAATAATTTTGGTCATAGAGTAAGAGATTGTAGAAGAAAGAGCAGTTGGTTGGCAAGAGGTATGGATAATTTAGTCTATTATAGTTGTCATAACATGGGACATATTTCTAGATTCTACCCTATAATTCATGAGAAAGGTCTAACTTGGATATGGAGACCAAAGGAAATTAGTGAAAATCACACTAGTTAGGAAGATGTGGCAATCAAAAAGAAGATGATGAGAGAACTACAACTAATAAGATTAAGACCATGAACCAAGGTGGATTGTTTACCAAAATACAAGAGTATTTATTGTTAGCATATGTGGTCATTGATAAAAAATTTATTCAAAATGGTTGTTTTTTAGATCAAAAAAAGGAGAAGAATAAGGAAGATGATGAGTACATTGAGTCAAAAGAGAATGTCAAGATAAATAGGGTTCTTGAGAATAACATTCAGTCTTATGACAAGGATTAGGGTGATCCATTGTTCTAAGATTATAAGTGGTTAGGTGTCTCTTCTAGGCTTCTTATACACACTCTTCAATCAATGAGAAAATGGTAACATGAAGGTATGATTAATTATTGCCTATGAATTTGTGTATAATTCACGTTAATATCCACTAATATGTAGATTTGAGTAAGCATGAGAAACCATTAATGTACAATGTTTTTAGGACTGATATTTGAGTGATTAAAATATATATATATATATATATATATATATATATATATATATATATATATATATATATATATATAAAGAGTCCTTGGTATGTGTGGATATTTTATATCACCATGGATTTAGGGGGAGCTAACTCATGAGGCTTGAAAATGCATAGACAAGGTCTTAACTATTTGTAAACAATGTATATGATAGAGTTGTCTAATGAGGTATGGTATTGATGTGTTAATGAACTTATAAGGTCATAAAGAATCAAGGTAACTACTTTTGCATATTTTGAAGAAATATCAGAACTCTGAGTTCTCAGTTTGGTTAACATAGTAAGACTATGAATGCATAGTAAATCAATAAGGGTAAAATTGTAGAAGTTGGTAATTATAGAAGTTATGTGGTTTGAAGATGATATTATGGTCATAAAGGACTCACACACACACACACACACACACTATATGGTATAAATATGTTTGAATCCAAAGGATGAATTTATTGGTTCCCTGAGTACACATGTCATGAGGACCAAGGGGGAGCTAATCGGATGCTTTAGTTGTTCCTAGAGTAGATCAGACTAGTCAAGGTGTTAGGTTGAGAAATTAAGAATGTAATTAACTTCTTGAGCATGAAAAATGAGTTCTAATTATGTTGATGTCCTAGTAAAGGCAATAGGTTTATTAAGAATATCATATCATTCAAAGACAAAGACAAGTAGTCATAGTTGAGCATGGTGATAAGGGGAGCCTATTTGAGTTGCTTCAAGTATGCATGGCATGGTTTGTTGAAGACTAGATACAAGGATCAATTGTAAATCTTGTAGAAGAACCTTTGTCATTAACATCAAAGGGGGAGAAATATCAAAATGAAGAATTTTAAATTGGCAAGAAGACATTCTAAGGGTTTTTTCCATCAATGGAAAAAGGAGAGATTGTTGGCATAGTATTGTCATAGATGTCAAAGTGTCATAAGGTGTTTGGAGAGACACAAAAGCATTATGTGCATGTTAATTTGGTCAAATAGGTATCTAGGGGTGTTTTTCCATGATTTCAATTCTTTAAGGTCAAAAAGAAGGTTGTAAAGAGTTCATAAATGGTTTCATGGAGTTATAGTCATTCCTATTGATCATTTGGAGAGATAAACATGCATCCTTTATCCTAAGAAGGACTAGACCATCGTAGATTGTCACATAGGTATGAATTTATTGAGAATTTTGTGAATTTATTATAGTTACTCATAAATTCAACCCTGGTCAAAATATAACTTGAATATGATGTACTTAGTGCCTTGAAGGTCATCTATAATTTTGGTTTCATGAAGAGTTGTCCTTTTCAATACATAAGCTTTAAAAGATCATCTTGTAATATTTGAAGTGCAAAATGACATCAAGTTTAGGCTATAAGAAATAACTGTTGAAGTTCAAAAATATTTCAAATGACTATGTATGAAATGAGTACCTAAGAGGAGAGAAGAGGTTGTATAAGACATGAATATGATCTAATCAAATTGTTATGGAAATAAAAGTTTTAGAAGAAAAGGAGTGGAACATCCTCAAAATATATTTTAGTCATAATTATCTATACATATGAATTTATTACCCAAAAAAGTGGATGTTTTCAAACTATTAGATTGTGTCATTAACTTGTTGAAGTACTTGTTTATGTATTTGGTTAATAATCTGAAGGTTGTTTTGTAAAATAATCATCTCAAGATATGATGGTGTCCTTAAGGTGTTTATCATTTCTACATAAGGTAAATTTTAGAGGTGTTTCAGTGATTTGTGTCATCAAAATGAATACTCAGGATAGTTGAGACTTTTCTCAAGATAATTTTCCTCTCATAAGTGTGTTTTATATGCTTTGTAGATGCCTTATGAATAAAGTCAAGCTCAAGACAAGATTGGAAAATTTGATTAGGGTTTCAAGAAAATAAACCCTAAGAAGGATCATTTTATGAAGTACATGGTCTTTTGAGAGGTTTCAAATACTAGTGAGTATTAGTTTGTCTATGTGCATGGTACTAATCAATAGTTATCATGTTTTGAAGGTATGGAATGTTTTATTAAGCATAAGACTAGGTATAGAAGTATGAGATAAAATAGGAACAACATAAGAGTAATTGAATTGGTCTAAAAGATCGATATGGTCATGAAGGTTGTATGACATAATTTTGACTGAGGTACATGGCATGAAGATGTAGTTTTTTCATGAGTGTAGACAATAGGGTATTGATAGATTTCCTTAGAAGTTGACATTCTATGTATTATGCTTGAACTTGACTATGTGATGAGCCTAAGAGGTTTCATATGATCTAAGAGATCATGTTTAAATATTGATTATATTGTGAAAAAAGGCTAACATAGGTTTGGGGATGTTCATTTAGCAAATAAGACTATATGTAGCATACAATGAACAAAGGAAACCAATGAGGGTGATCTCAGAGTGTTTGGTGAATCTAGATATGAAGTGAAATGTCCCATGTGCATGAAAATAATCTCAGGTTCATCATGAGTAATCCAAAATGTTACATTTGATATGGAAAATATCACAATAGTCCTTCACGATGAGTTGTCAACTTAGTAGGAAGAGTGCACCAAGAAGGGTGTTATGAGTTTGTCTAAGCTATGATGGCTTGTTAACCATAAAGAATATATAATGATGCATAAAGAACATTTTACTATTACCATATGTACATAGTGTATAATATTTATGATACATCATGAATATGTAAAATTATAATAGATATATTTTGTAGCAGATAAGGTCTCATAGACCTAGTGAGTAGAGTGTGGTCAGGACATTGTGATGAGATGACTTGAAGTAAGTGTTGACTTGTGGAAGTTGTAGAGGACTAATAAAATTATTGAATAATCTCCTATATATGTAATATACCTAATGAAGATTATGATAAAATGGATAAATCATATTTTTCCTATAGGAAGAATGCTCGTAAATTTATATGCAAACCTAGTTGGTTGAGGTGATATGTTGAAGGTGACATGAGCTGAGTCAAGCCCTAATGACTTGAAGAGTTTGTTTCAGGCATATGGAGCATGAGGAATGGTGTATGTGATATTAATAAAATTTTTATCAATAAGAATCCATTCATTTGTAGAAGTCAATTTTATTTCCTTGAAACCATATCTATCATTGAGCAATTCTAATGATGAATAGGCCTATATGATGTCTCATACAGAATGTTAGTGAGTTGCATAGTTCCATGAGCATGTTTGAATACTAATGGTGCATGTAAACATGTGTGATGAGATGGTAATTTTGGAGCTAACCTAAAGATAAATAGGTCTCCATATGGCTTATTTCTTAGTAAGGGCAGAGTTAACAATTTGGTATCCATGGAACCTATTGAGAAGGGTAAGAGCTAAAACATGGTGTGGCTAGGCTATATGGTCTTGTTTTATCAATTATAATGTACATAATAATCATTAATAATTGATACATGTGATTTGGATAACCAAGGATGTAAAGTGAAGAAGAATGACTATATATGCAAGATCAATATTTGATAATTTTGTGTGTGTATAAATATGGATGTTGATATCCAAAAGCAAGCAGATTAGAATTAGGATTGTGGGAGCTGATTCAAATCCATGACCAATGATGATATGCTCAAAATCTATGATGAATCATCATTAGAAGGTATACAAGGTAAACATATAATTTTTCCATCTAGCTAGGTAGAGCATGAAGAGAAAAAGGGTTCCAAGATCATGAACATGAAATAAGTATGTTAAAGGCATAAGCAGATGATAATAATGAAGTGGTAGATATTAATAATTATAGAGAGTAGGTGGGTGAGGTATTTTAACTATGATTGAGGACTGAGTATGACCTATATATCATAGAGTATAAGGTCATCATGTGTGGATGTGTGTGTGTGTGTGTGTGTGTGTGTGTGTGTGTGAGAGAGAGAGAGAGAGAGAGAGAGAGAGAGAGAGAGAGAGAGAGAGAGAGAGAGAGAGAGAGAGAGAGAGAGAGAGAGAGAGAGAGAGAGAGAGTACATGTCCATCATTAGTAGAAAAAGGGAAACAAAAGCAAGGTGGAGAGTTTTATAGTGTTGATTGAGAGGGTGCTTGATGACTAGGGGGTTGGTGCCTCATAGCAAGTTAGTGCTTGATGAATCCAAGTGGGCATTTGGTAAATTAAGGGTTGGTCCTCCTTGTTAGGTTGGTGATCAATTAAAGAGTGATCATTAATTTATAGGACAAGTACTCCATGTATTACTCCAATGGGTTCATCCCCATGAGGGTTTCCCACCTACGATATGTGTTATGGTGTTCATGCTTTCTTTTTTGATGTTATCTAGTTGATTGTGTTTATGTGATTTCTTGAGAATTATTAATGGTTTATTGATGAAGTTGAATACAAGTGAAAGTAGTTAAAAAACAATTATTCACCCTTGCCTCTTCATGGATATGATTCATACAAGACTCATAGGTTAGTATGGTTATTTTATTATTTTAAATAATTTATGTCTCTCTTTTATCCTTGTACATAGTTCATTTTCATTTCCTTGGACATATATTATTTTTTAAAAAATTACAAAAACAATATAACATGTCCAAAACATAAAAAAAAACAAATAATTTATCAAAAACCACAAAACTTATAGATTCTATGCATTGCAATGTTTATATTTCTTATATTTGATAAGTAATACATATTATATTTATCTTAGTATAGTCAATTTTATCATGCGTACATGTTTCACTTATTCTTATTGAGTTCTTGTAGATTTATTATAAGACTCAAGTCCAATACATTGATCTAAACTTTCTATTATCTACCCTTTGGGGTCATATACACCAATTCATGGTTCTTCACTTAACATATCCACCATCTTGGAGCATATTTTACACATTTTCAATCAATAGATCTATCATTACATACTCTACATTCCATATACTAGCATTATGATACCTAGATATTGAACATTGCTACTCATTCTCAAATTTTTTATAGCTATTAGTATTTTAGATTCAACATATGTACATCTTATCTGTTACATAGATTTGTATTCCATACTCATGCATACTTTCATTTTTAGCTTACCTAGTTTATACTTGATTATATTTATATGCTTATTTTAGTTAAGGGCAATTGAATATGCGACTTTTCTTTGCCTCTATGCCACTTTTATTCATAATATGTATGCCTTAGACATGTGCCCATGTTCCTTGGATGTGCTTGATTGATTATGCATGTGAATATTTGAATATATCCTTTTATGTGGATCTAATCTAACTTGACTATTCCTTGCATATGTCAACATTTTAACAGGTCCTTGTATGTCTTATTTTCTCACATTTAGTGACATGCACCCATGTCCCTTGTATTGTGGCCCCTTGGCCTACTTTGCATGCCTCATGTGTTTTTTATGCCTACTCTTTTGTATGCATCATGGATATGGCACTTGTATTTTATTGTTACACACCCCAAATTTTGATGTCATGAGGGACCTCATGTATATTCCCTTCCTATTTGGGTGTCATTATGTAAATCATGCCCTACCCCCTAGGTAGTTACCTAATTTTACTTAGATTGTCTCTTACATACATTGATTACATTTATCTTAAAACCCTTGTACAATGCTATACATGACATACATATTACATTAAATAATTATTCTCAAATTATTTTACATTCTAAATTTATGTTTGTAAATTATATTGTATTATCATGTAATTATCATATATGCTTCGGCTAACACACATTTTGCATAGATTTTTTTTAGGATAGTTCTTGCATAAGTTTGAAAACTACCCTCAAAAGTGCTATAATTCATAGGGTTTTTTCTTAGGGATTAGGATACAATATTGCACTCATAATTTTTTTTATCACATAGGCTCACTTACCAAAAATTATACACAAGTAAACATCATGGGAAAATAATGACTCAAAAAGTAGTAGAATGACACATATTTTAGACTAGGAGGACATTAGTGCCCAAATGGGGAAACTAGCACCACATGGTGTTATTGTCTAAGATAGGGAAATATTGTCTAGTAGGATAAATTTTATATCAACTCATATATGTTAGAATAATATGTTAGGTACAGTATAGGTTTGCACAAATCTAGTTATAGGTTTATCAGTTCTACTTAGTTTTTAATTAGATTCATACTAGATTAGCTCATATTCTTATAAACTTATAAAATTTGGGGAATAATGAATGGAATGATCATTAACATAGTTAGTTTAGATACACATATATAATTTATTACAACTTAGTCTAGAATTAATACACTCACATACCAGATTCAGGGCATGTGTGTGACATATTGTTTCCCTATACATAGTTACACATCAATTGATCATATATGGAACTATTAATTCCATGTCATTATATATGGTTTATACACTCGACATCATATTACATGTTATCATTAATTTCATTCCTTATTCCATTTGTAGTGTTTGGCATTCATGAGTGGCTTAGAGCTACCTAATGTACCTGGCTGGTTGCATACTTTACATACATAGTTATATATACTTAGACATTTTATTATTTCAAAAAGTTCATAATTATATTCATGTACTAAACAAGGGTTGGAAATGATGGATTCATATCATAATTTAGTACTCGATCCACCAACATGAAAGGGTTAGACAAGCTATTAGTTAAATCCAAGCTATTCACTAGTCATGATTCACCAAGTAGGGGTGGGGAATGAGGTTAAAAATAGATTAAGTTATTGAGACACCCACACATGAGGATTGATAAAAATATCATCTTAGTTTAATCTATTCATTGATTTATCACTATATACATACATGCACACACATTGCCACAAGGTTCATGCATTGGTTATCATACCCAATGAGGTTTATTTTTTCCTTTCCTCTTTCCAATATGTTTAATAAATTTTATTTATTTATTTATAATATTATTTTGATTTTTATATGTTTCAATTAAGGATTGATTTATTCATGTTTCAATTTTAGGACATGCATTAGATCATTCTTCACATACATAGAACCAACTTCAAATTTTCAAATTTAGCATCACAAGCTTCACTTCATAGGTAAGTCTAGGTATTCTTATTTTCATTTCATCCTATCCATTTCAATTTTTTACATTTATAACATAAGGGGGGACAAATTTAATCACCTAAAAGTGTTATTTTAGTGATAACAGTGCTACTTGAGATTACTATTATCACTTTTAACCAACCATCATATGGATCATAAACATCCATAGCTATTTTAAACACAATCCCAAATTCTAGTTTACCAATCCTTACCCTTCATGCCTAGTTGTCTGATAATTGGAAAGTAGAACCATAATAAGGACACTAGATCGATGTGGCACTAGTGTCCCATGAAACCTATGTGCTTTACCTAAAATTTCTTGAATGAATATATTTTAAAAATTAAAACCCTCTTAAGGTTGGCCAAGACATATTTTATTATCTACACAAGCAATAGAACATAATAAATACATGACTTTAAGCCCTATATCCTCTAGATGTAAATAATATACAAAATACATAATAAAACATGAAAAAAGTTGAGAAAAATTAAGGTTATCAATCTTTATTATTTGCTACTTCTACATACTACCATATACAATATCCCTACACTTATATTTTCTAAATTTCCAATATTAAATACACTCAGGTAACTCAAGGAAACTATAATACTGGCATCACTTTAACTTGTACCAACACTTAGGTGGGGAGAATTACATTTGGCTTGATCCTTATTTAGAGTATTGGTATGTAGACAAATCTCTTCATAATGGGATGTTGAGGATGTTCAACCTTATTAATAATGAATATAATTTTAAGATAATATCCTAATTGTAAGGAGGATTAGGGTTTTCACCATAAATCATTAATTATAGGCACAACATAGAGCTCCAAAATTCATATGCATATGATCAAACCCTAGAAATCAAGGCATACGTGCACCTATAAGTTTAGGATAATATTGCAATAGGACATTAGATTTAATATCAAGACACAAGAGCCACATAGGGCTACTATCCAGTTTTGTCTCTACCATCTAAAAGGGTTATAACATATGGATCTAGTTGAGAACATTTAAACTGCTTGCATATCATTTTATAGCACTCAGATCATTTTTATCAAGATTTTACCATATAAGTCTTTATTTTCACTATTTATTACTATTTTTATTAAAGTCAAAGTTAGTCAAGTCTATAAAGAATCAATTTCTATATTTTATTCACATTATTTCCTTGATTTAGTTTACTCATCCCTTTAATCAAACATGGGATTGACATAATCTAATCCCTAAAAGGTTAAAATAATAAACAATATTTATTAATGAAAACACTATTGAGTTGAGCATCTATAAAAAGGTATCTAGACCACAAAAAAATAGAAACCATAACTTTAAAATATTCAATGATCTTCTTATTATAGATGATAGAAACAAAGTATAATTTGGACATACACTATGCATATAGTATTTACCCTCCTAGTATGGCATATGATCACCCAATAGACATGATTATTGGTCCACTTATAACCACCTCACCAAAACATCCTATGGTCACATTTGATGATCATGAGATTATTGATGACGATTCATATTTTTGTGTACTATTCATAAAATCTTATATAAATTAACAATCGATACATAATGTCATGATTGATAATGGGTCAAGTGAGAGTACGTATAAGATGAAACTTATTAATTCCATTAGATACACATCACATAATCTACAAGATACGTAAAAAAAACTAAGGGATTCTCTATGTATAAAAATAATTCCCTTTGACACATATTCTTATCTACTTAGGTGATTTTTTCCATACTAAGACATCATTATCAAATCTACAATGTAACAATCCCTTAGATACACAATATTTATGAAGTACTATCCACAGTGTATTGATGTCTCAATCATATACAATATAACGAAGTATTTATGATTAGATGTGTACAATATGAGTACCCTCTAAAACTAGTTATATTTATTACTCCACCTCACCCCACAATCATAGTTTACTTAAACACCCATATATTATCATCATATAAATATAGTGGTCACACATATATAATATCTTCTTGTACACCAAGTTGATATGAGAGTAATTGATACTCTTAGACATATAATTATATATCACCCATAATATCATAATATAATTGAGGGATCATAAATGGCATCATATCCTACAACACATAGTTATTTAGTACCATATATAGCTCAAAAAGTCCCATAGTGAAACCCTGTAGTGAAACATTCTCATACTATACAAAAAAACAACATAGATTCCTAGGCCTTTTAGACTTATGTCTCACTCACAATATTATATGAGTAATGATCTTGAAAATTATCATACACCATAGGATTTATTATCAAATTTTGATATGCTTACATCTAGTGATTTTATTTCATGATAAGCAACCATTAAACTATTAAATATAGGCACTCCATATGGTATACCATTGATGTGATAAATGGTTAGTATTTTTAAATATTATATATATATATATATATATATATATATATATATATATATATATATATATATAAACAAATATCAAAATGTTCAAAATATACAAAAAATAAAAGTTAAGACCTGAGAATGACATGATCGATAGTTTACACTATTAACATATGTTATTTATCACATGTTTGGTAGATTTATCATTCCTTTCATACAAATTAATTTCATTTTATATAAGTATGATGAAAGGAATATAGGTTACACATGGACATTACATGTTGGAATTTCCTGTACATAGTGACCATGCTAATACTAGGGGTGTAGTATTCAACATGTTTCACTATCACATATTATACCTATATATAACCTCTCTACCATGTTGACATACATATATTTCTACACATGTATTTATAGTTACACATATATTACATAATGCTACATGGATATTACATTTAATTAGGATGTGACATTGATACATATGGATCTTGTACACTAATTTTTTTATTCTATGCTTTGTTTATGTTATTACTCACTTACATGATATGATTGTTTATGATTTTATATTATGGGTGACACTTGACCTTGTTTGATGCAACATATATATGTCCCTTTTTGTAGTATGTCCATTGCTTGTGGAATTTAGTCTTATTTTATTTGACATATTTATGTCTAGTGTTTGTGACATAATTATATTCCTTGCATGTAGCCATTGGCCTTTTTTTGTGACATTTTCAAGTCCCTTGTATTTATCCCTTGGCTTTATATGTGACACTAACTCTTGATAGTTTTGATATTATGTTTAGTACTATGTTATTCATTGATAAATCTATCTATATATGACACTTATATGACATAAAATACATATGTTACATGTATACCTTGATTTAAATATACATTACTATTATTACATACTATCCATATGCTCACATGATTATACATAATTCTATATTTTAAAATTAAATGATACAATTAAATATTATTTTGAGATAAATAACATATATGACACATATGTCATCTCAAAAGGGAAGAATTATAATTGGATTGTTATAAAGACACAAGATTTCATGATTGAAAAAGTAGATCAGAGTTATTATTTCAAAGATTTAGAATGGTCTAGATATCAGATGGTTCAGTTACATGACAAATATTGGCACACCAGGTTATAATATGGGGAAGATGACATGCATATGCACTATACAAAGACTAGAGTACATGTTCATATAAATTTGGTTGTATAGATATTTGAATATAAGCACAAAATAATTATAGGTTTTTATATATAAATACATGCAAGAAATATCTTCATCGATGCAATATATATATACATAACATTTAATTTAGGTTGGAACAAATTAATTAGGTATGATATTGGTTCATTCAAATATACACACTTTAAAATTATTTATTCATGATATTATTTCATGCACATACACAAAAATATAATTTACAATTTGAATGATGATTTTTAATGCACTTCACACTTATTGATATTGAGGTTATGATTGGGCCATCAAAAAAAAAATTATTTTATTTTGATCATGCATATATTATATATTAAGAAAACTTGAGATAAATTTTACAATTAAATTCTATGTCATGATGGGGGAATTAAAACTATTCATTCCCTTTAGATCATGCATTTGTTTTATATAAAGTGAACTTGATTAAAAAAAATTAAAACTCTATAATTTAATATAAAATCCTTCTATAGTGGTTGATTCAATTTTAATTATATTAAAAACATCATGTGGTTCCTATTTATGTTATAATTAGTTATTTGGCTAAATACATCACATAATTCACCACACATTTATGAAAATTGTGTCTTATTCTCCTCCTAACCCAAGGGCTTACATAGTTTAAAAAATCAAGGTTTAATTACCCTTAATTTATCCATGGTTAAAAAATTTCAATCAATGTCTAAGGGATTTATTATAAAACACCATTATCTAATTATTTAACAAGGAAACATAATCTCCAAAAAAATGCAAAGATAATATGGTTTTGAACAAGATATACCTATAATCCTTCCTTACTCATTGATTTTAAAATCTAAAGTTATTTTTTAAAAGTTTCATATATGGACATTAACTAATATATGTTTGTTTCATGTTATACTATTGAGTGAATTGTACAATTAGATCTTCCTAAAAAATATAAAGTGCATTGCCCACACTCAGATATACCTTTTCCTTTCACTCTAGAAATTCCATTATAGAATAAAAGTGGCATATTTTTATATCATAAAATATAGTAATATTTACTTTAAAATTAAACTCATGACATACATTTAACAAACATGAATTTCAAACAAAAATATGGTCCCAACTGACCATTATATCACACCTACATGCTACCTCATGCGTTTGATCACTATGTTTTGATGTTACACACTTATTGAAACATAACTATGTGTTTAAAACCTACTTAACATCTTGCATATGCATATTAAAACCTTAAATTTGGTCCTATTATGCTTAGGTTAGTAAATTCAACTTAGGTTAGTATCTTAATTTGATACTAACCTAAGGCTAGTTGTACCTACCTTTCCTCAAAAATAACAAATTTAAAAAAAATGTATCCTTAGGGTCAAACCACATACCTATCATGTTGGTGGTGTGATAAATTTCTAAATTGGACTCATGTGTATAAAATATAAGGTCTCACTTAATAGAGTCCTTTAAACTTATTAGTTACACATCTCTACAGTACTACATATTAAGATAATTTTTCCTATTATCTAAAAATTGAAAATTAGTCACTCAAAGTAGTCAAAAGTGAAGTCTAAATAACTCAAAAAACTATTTTTTCAAGTATAAAATCTAAATCATTATATGCATTTATATTTCAAAGGAACATAAATTCACAATCACATTAGGTGTACTAATTAAGTATGGATCAATTTCCATACTTGGAGTATCAAATACATAGGTAGTAGTCAAGCATCAATGAGGGTGTTGGTGTCATCTCAGAACATTACACTTTCAAAAAAATTATAGGTTTCTATCCCTCAAAAATATACCTAGGATTTCAATATGGAGGCTAATTTATGGATTTGCATGTTTCAAAACACATATGCATATATTATAGAGATAGTTAAATGTGATTGTATGTTTATAGACATATATTTTGATATAGGTCAAAATCAATAATTGAGACTGACCCATATCTGATAAAATCAACCTTGCATAGATAGGAACCTAATTCTTGAATTAGATGAATCACATGTATAGTTTAGTTTATTTTCCATTATCATAACATAGCCACAATTAGATAACCAATCACAAATGCTAAGTAATAATACCTTTTTTGTACTTAATATATATAATATGCCACTGGTTAAATCATTATAATATATTTTAATATTTTACATTCATATGTATGGTTGAATGTCATATCTATCTATATAGATTTACCTATTAGTTTATATCCTACAATTTATAAAACCAAATTATGGAAACAATACCCTCCCCTTATAAATAATTATTTAGGAATTATTTGGGTGAGATAAAAATATTGGTTTACATAAGGAAGCATCGACCAAGAAGTGGTCCATATGACCAAGTTCCCTATGGGATTCAATTTTAATCCTAGTCATGTCCTCAAAAGATTAATCCTTGATTACTATAAGCATGAATAAAAACATTGAAAATGACATTTATATTTCTTATATTACTAATCCAAGCACATGGAATTAAAAATTAATCATTTTTCTATATAAGAAGAATCATATTGATAAAAGATGGATGTTTAGGGTGGAAATCTAAGTGATATGTTATGATCCTTTCTCAACTAAGAAAATATAAAAGTAACCAACTAATATTAGTCTATATTCATGGCTAGTCAACATACAAAAGGTTTCATATTATTGAAACCAATAAGGCTATATCTATAGTTAGCCTTGAACAAATGGGGGTAATAACTTCCCCAAATAATCATAAAATCTAATTAAAAATAAAATCAATCCCAAAATAGCCTGGTACTATAAAATTATAACTATATTTAAAACATTAAGATTCTCTAGGATGATTTAAATAATATGTCATTATTAACTTAAAATAATACCAAACATAATTTTGGATTTTGAAATAGAAAAGAGGTGGATAGAAACATGCTCTGGCTTAACAATGCTTCCCACCATATTACTGATAGTACCACATGGTAGATTAAATGGAAAAGGGATAAAGAATAAAATCATATAATTAACATCCTAATTATTATTCATAATATAGATTAAGAGGTAAGGATCATTATATGACCCATGTTTAGATGTGATAAAACATCTATAAATATATACTTCATGTATCTTGCATGAATTATTTTTAAGATAAAAACCATGTCATCTCTAGATGTATTCTTAAACTCGTGAATGAGTTGATAGGGAAATAGATGAATAATATCATATAAAAGGAACATAAACTCCATATATGTGGAGCCAAAATGAAATATTAAGCATGAGATACCATACTTATTAGAGGAATTAACTACAAATAATCCCAAAAGGATTCATGCAATGACACTAGTAGCATGAATGTTTAGATGTACCAGAGATAATAGAGACTCAAAAGGTTGGTCCAATATGAAAAAAGATGATAAAAATTATAAAAAAATCCATTAAGGATATCAACCACTGTCATTAGATCATGAATGGGAGTTGAACTTAGGGATATTGATCTTCTATGACTCATAAGTCAAATGGATTCACTTGAGCAATATATTCTCATAAAACTAATAAAAGATATTTGATATATACCCTACCATTCAGAGGAGTTATTAATTTACCTAATAAGGTGCATTCATAGCATAATACTAAAAATAAAAAAAAGGATATAAAGCATATTCAACCTCTTAAGTAGGAATATGTATATCCAATCAGTGAAACATGAGCACGCATGGAAAATATTAATACACATTATATAAAATTTGTCACTGAGTATGCACATTGGAAAAAAATAAATAAAGACAAAAATCCATCCAAACTATAAATGATCTAAAAAAAAACTAGATATCATTTTAACTTCACACTATGCTACTCATCTTAGTGAGAAAGAATAAAAATACCTCAAGGAAACTCATATAGACTACGTAAGGTTATGAAATCAAATAACAAGAAACATAATGTTATAGTTACATAGTTAGTTTACCCTAATTAGTTTTTATTATTATATATAATTTGGTTCAAAAAACTTCCCAATAAAATTTACAACACAAATATGACAGGACCATATTTGAAAAAAAAAATAGCTAGTTTTACAAGATAGGAAAGTGCACTTACTCAACTATGATATTTATCAACAAAACCCAAATTTAAGGACATGTCAATCCATTTATAAGATGATTATTTATTTAGGGTATTAAAAATGTAAAATTTTAATTTAGTTAAGAAATTTACAAAAAACTTGATTGCTGAGTTCAAACATAAATAAGGGTGTTTTCCATGAAACCTAAGTAATATTAATTATGATAGTAAAAAATTGAAATATATCTCTAAAATGGGGTGATAGTTGACTCAGAACCATCATTAAAATCAATAAAATTTACCAAAAATCATGGTATAACTTGAAAATTCAAGTATTGGTTGCTTCTTGACTATATTCCAATGCTAGATATCATCATGTGTATGTCAAATAAATTTTCCAATGGTAGCTAAAAAGTTAAGAAATTATGATCCATAAGATTAAGCCTTAAAACTTATAAGGCTTCAATTATATGATGAGAGTAACATAATAAATTTTAGTGTAGATAAAATAAAATTGTCAAAAAAATGAGGTTTGAATGAGATGTTTACATGAATATTCATATTTAACTAAGGTCAACAAGAAAAATTCTCATTTCCACATAAAAATAGGGTGCCATCATATATCTAAGGTGAGTAGTATCAAATGTCTTTCAAAATATTTTTTATTTATTAATTAAAAATATTAAGTAAAGAGCATTATGTTTTTCATAAAGCTAACATAATAATATTAACTCAATAAAAAATATAGATGGAAGCTTAGAAACATAGCCCATTTATTTCATTAGGCATTTGATAAATGAGTTTTCCAATATTGTCCTAAAGTTTTAACCTAAAATGATTGGCATAGTCACAACTGATATAAAACATGATCATAATGTTGTAAAAGGTTAAAAACACATCTTTATTACTCATACATACACGAAAATTTAGCTAGGGGAAAACCAACTTATATGAGGAAACAATAATGTCATCACACATTTTAGGATTCCTCTGACAAGATTTAATCCTAAATGCCATAAGTGTTTTTGCCCACTAAATAAATAATGAGGATGAGATTAATTTAAACACTATATCATAGTTTCTTATAAAATTAATGGATTATATTTAATTCAAATTCATAATACACCTTTAAATCCTATTTCAAATGTATGACTACTACTAATTGTCTAAATTAATTAATAATAAGCTTATAATTTTTAAATCACATGTTAAAAAAAAACATAAAACTTAAAATTTATATGTAATTAATAAATCATATTTTTAAACTAAATAGATCACATACAATGAAAAATTGATTAAACAAGAGTCTTTTAGTGCATTACATTTAATTAATTCATTCTTTAAAACCTATTTTTATCAAATTTTATAATTAAGTGATTAAATACTAAATATGACAAACCATTGCATAAAATTTGAATGCTAAAAATATGAAATAAATAAAACAGTAATTTGGAACTTAAAAATATGGAAAATTATAAAATGAGAGAATGCAAGAAGGAAATAACTTAGCTAGAAAATGAAAATAGAATATTGTAATTATAACTATGAAATTGACAATTTCGCTATATAATAAAGATGTGAATCAAGAACATTGTTTCACTCAAATTTAGGACAAGGATAGTGGACTTAGATAGGGTTGACCTATGTTTGTGACATTAGGGTGAACAAGTGTCCTATGAGAATTTTATCTATGTGAATTATATAGAAGGTTCACTTTACCTATATGTTCTATTTGACTATGCAAGAGTTCAAGATTTGTTGTGAAAATCATTTTGTGCCTTATTATTAACTTGTAACCATAGCTTAATTTACCATGTATGATAAACATATAAAACATAAAAATTGGATATAGGTTAAATTTATTATAGAACTCAACACCCCTTGTGCTGAGTTCTACCAACATACCAATACTCTAAAGAAGGATCTAATTGCTTGTAGTTCTCCCATTTTAAGGTGGTGTGTGAGAAAACATAGGTTCAAGGTGAAATCCTTATTTTATTAAGTTATTCAACAATTATCTATGACATTAAAGTGTATGTATACATATCTTATGGATACTATGATTGTGTGGACTCTATATTGGAAAAAATAAGTGCTTTTCTCTTAATGTGTAGAGAGATGTTCTAGTGTTTTTTAATCAATGAGCCTCTTCTAAAACATAGATTGAAAATGTGGATCTATACTGATAAATTAGGAATTACTTTTGATGGGGATTGCTAAAAATGTATGATGACCTAGTACATAAGTTTAAATTTGAGAAAAGAGACATTATTTGGTAGGAAGATGTGGCTAATAGAATTAGATAGATTGAATAACAAGATAGTCCCAATGGAGTGACCTTATTTAGAGAGTAAAGGCATATAAACCCAAAGTCTCAACTAGTATAAAAGTTAGTTTAATTTTTTTAATAATTTGGAATAGGAATATTTTTAGATCATAAATTACCTGGAGAAAAGGGTCTTTTTTATAAATATAAAGGAATGGTAGTTGAGGATTATGGGATGAGGCATGAGATAAGAATGTATAATTAGTAGTCACAAGCACATCATTTTAGAAACAAATATTATTTTGTGTCTATATTTTATCCCATTTTATTATATTAATACAATAAATGTGAAAGTACTAGATTAAAATGAAAATTGAGAACCTAAACTTACTTATGAATAACATTATTGAATGTAGGCCACAATGCTAAAATGTGATTCACATAGAACCTATAATGAAACATGTATAAAATTAGTCCTTACTTAAGAACAAAATCAAAAAGGAAAGAATAGAGAAATTATATATCTAATATTAAGGAATGAACATACCTTATTGGGTACACAAAGCATTTTGTCTTATGGTGCAAAACTAGTTATTGCAGAGGGTAGGACACTTGGATATTTATTATTAATTGACGAACTTCGATTGGAATATGCATGATAGAGTGTGATTAAAAACATGCATTATCCTTGACTTCATCATTTCACAACTCAAGGTAGGTAGAGTAGTTAAGAATCCTTGTATGATTTCCAATAGATTATTCTAATGAGAAACACATGCAAAAGGTGAGCCAACCAATACAGATAGAATAAGGTTCAGTTATGTTACAAAATTATGACAAAACTAGTGCAAAAGATAGTATGGTATTATTATAGTGTATAAAACATAGACAATGACAAGTATTTATACTCCATATATGCAATTGGTGCAAAATTAGGAAATAAACTAGTCATGTGCCACACACATGCCCTTAATCTGTTATCTTGGTGTAGATAAATTCTAAATTTTAGTAATATCATGTAAATTTTTATTCCCAACTATGTAAATTATATTAGATCACATTCCATGCATGATGCCCCCATTATGAGAAAATCTAAGACAAACCCAAGCTATTTTTTGAAATTATTTTGTATACCTATTTCGAATTATTCTAAAACTGATCAAGATTTTATTTATTTTTTAAAAATACTATTTTGTTCCTACTAGGATAACATCATGTTGTTTTGTACATGGTCATCTTGTGAACTTCTCCAAATGGATAATTGTATTCCATAACAACTTTATGGGTGACTTTCACATATAAATCATATTCAATTGTGTAAATCCTACTAATTTCTAAATTTTTATTGTATTTTTGGACCTTAGTATTTAAGATAAGACACTTCACACAATCCCTCTTTTGAGGTGAGTTGTGAATATTGCATAATAACTAAAAAACATTATGTGGTATATGTTATAAAAATATGTAAATATTAGTAGGACCAATAACATTATAATATCATATATATAAAATGAGCAAAGCGATGATATAAGATACATGTAGAAATAATAATAAATAGTGACAATGTCAAGATAGATGTTAGTAATTAGGCACACATATAAATGATAATATACTAAAGATAAATGAAACTGGTTAGAGAAACTTGGGGAGGGATGTGTGATGTTGATCACGACATCAAAAATTGAAAAGATGCATGATATGCATCATGGAATTGAAAATAATCAAACAAGATAAAAAAAGTGTCATGGAAATTACACACAAAAAGAGTAAACAAAAAGTATGTAAAGCACATAATATAAGGAAAATGGAACACATACAAAATACCTATTAAATTTTCACTCACACACACATAATAATATAATAAAACTTAGATCCATACACAAGTACATGTTTAAATGTGCAAAATTCAAACAGTGAATACATACAAGACATGAATAAAACATGTAAAACATGTAATATTAAATTTAATCAATAAACATGAGAAAATTTTAACATAAATATATTCAAAAACTTAGGGAGACATTAATATATCAATTTCGAATTAACTAGGAGATATCAATAGTTTTTTCATAATGTAAGGAACTAAGATATGAATAATGAGGGATAACCAAAGAATAATATAACTTGTGTAAAAGTATTTTCCTTGAGTGAACATTATTGGGTTTATGTAAGACATAAAAAGCTTTTGGCTTGTTTTTATCTTATAATATATAACATGTGTTCCCTTGGATGAGTATGATGGAATCAAACAATAATGTAACATGTTACTATTTGGGCAAACAAATTTTCTCTATTTGGAAATTTTTAGTTTGAGATAGTTAATTGGCTTGTAAATATGTATGGAAATGGAAACATATATGTTCTAAATTCACTCATGTAAAATTTTAAAGAAAATTTTTATATAAATTATCTATATAGAGAAATACTGAGTAAATTTAACACAAATTAACTAATGTGAATAAATTAGGTAAAGCATGCATAGGTCTTGAAGTTTGAATTTTTTGGATTTTTTTTTGTGTATATTTGGATATATTATCTAGTAAAAAGAAATAAATATACTAACTAATTATTGATACAAGGGACTAATAATTAAAAGGTCATGTATCTAGTATAATAATGGTGACATTTCATAAATGAAAAATGTCATACTACTATGATTGAACTAAGCTGAATTTATAATCCAGATACTAATTTCCCTATATAGCATAATATACACTATCATGATGATGGTTTATATCATATTGTGAACATTTTTTACCATGATTAACTCTATGTATTTTTGGAAACCATCATGGTGTGTATGAACTCTATGTTGGTGTTCTATGTGAATCACTCTTAGTGCCATATAACATTAATTTGGGATGTACATGAGTACTAAGAGGCTCTTTAGAATTTGAGATAAATTTATGTTGATGTTTCCTTTAAAGGATGGGTCTCCTTGGAAGGGTAGATAATTTATTTTAAAATTTTTGAGTAGGTTTAACCCTTATAGTTTTCTTAACTAAAATTATATATATATATATATATATATATATATATATATATATATATATATATATATATATATACATGTATGTATGTATGTATGTATGTATGTATGTATGTATATATATATATATACATGCATACCTACATACATACATACATGTATGTATGTATATATGTATGTATATTATGTGTGTGTGTGTGTGTGTGTGTGTGTGTATGTATGTATGTATATATATATATATATGTATGTATATACATATATGTATGTATATATGTATATATATATATATATATGTACATATATGTATATATATATATATATACATATACATATACACACACACACACACACACATATATATATATACATATATATACATATATATACATATATACATATATATATATACATATATATATATATATGTATATGTATATATATATATATATACATATATATATTTATATGTATATATATGTATATATATGTATATATATATGTGTATATATATATATGTATATGTATATGTATATATATATACATATGTATACACACACACACACACACACACACAAACACAAACACACACACACACACATATATATATTGTAGGGGTATTCCTATGAGATACCTAAAAAATTATGACCTCATTATCATAAATATACATAAAAAAACCTATAAATTTATGATGAAATTCATGAATATATTGAATCAGAGGGTACCCAAATAACATTTATCAAATACCCATACATTGGGTACTACTATTAACCTAGCATCCACATGTGTTGAACCAACCTATAATGGTATACAATCTCACCAATGGATCATTAAATAGTTTCATTTCTTTCATTTCAATTAATTATTCTTATAATATATTGATAGGTTTTCCCACATCAATGATATTTTAATACAAAAAATCTTGAATATTATGCCTTAAACTGATGCACTAGTTTGTAATATACCCTGATGTTGTATGAAAATAACAAAAGGTATTCTAATAAAATATATTTAAAAGAGGCTTATATACCTCAAACTATTAAATGGGAAGGAGAGATATGATATTGTATCATAATATCATCATGAGTAAATTATATGGAGCTTCTTGTAGATTGGTAAACTATCTCTTGAGAGGAGTTGATAATACAATGCATTGATTTGGTTCTAAAATGATATATACTATTAGCTTTTGATCTTTATTATTATCATTTGGTCTCACATTCTATTTTTGTTTAATTGAATTATTTTATTGGAATATGAATTGGTTTCATAATTTATCTTATTCATTTCTAGTAATTTGTGTTCTTATTATTTAAGTTTATGACACAAATATGTGAATGAGAGAAATGTATAAAACATGATGGACTCATGTAGGATAGGAAACAAGATATGATTAAATATATCTTGAAAATCATTGTCCACCATTAGATTTGTAATCTTAGATAACATCATATTTAAGCTTAATACACATTATGTGAGAGGCTCATTAGATTTATGTTTGAGTTTTGTAATCTTATTATAAGGAATATTCTAACTAATATTGATTTAGAAATATCCTATAAAAATATTAGCCAAGGGATTAAATTCATGGACCGATTCATGAAGTAATTTGTTGATCCAGTGTAAGTCATAATACTTTAGAATTATGAGAAATAAATTGGTTAATAACATATAATTAGATACATAGTCTAAACATGTTACACGGAATGATATCAAATGTTATTCAAAGTCACCCTTTCCATTATATAGTGCAAGATTGGATGCCATAAAACCGATGGGCATTTTGACATGCTTATATGTTTTGTTCCAATGTCATGTGTAATAAAGTTTGAGAATCAAGTGCTTAATTATATTTCAATTCACCTTGTTCTAAATTCAACACCTTAGGTTTTAGATATTGAATCTCGTGCTTAATGGAATGTACATGGGGAGAATAGGAGTGTGTTTTAAGAAAATGCATTATCCTAATGATTGAGTATGAATTGGCATATTAATATAATGATATCCTTGGGTTACCTCCATAGTAGATGTTGGTTAAAAATTTGGATCCATTAGTCCCAATAAAGGTAAAGAACCTATATGATTGGATGTCTTAGAGGATTGGACTTTAGACACATTCTTAATTTCCTCTTTAATAATATTTATGAATATATCTTGCATAACATTATTATTTCAAATAAATCCTTGTAATTATTTTTTATCTTTGTCATCAAACATATTGATTGGTTATATCATTAGGGTATTGTGAAATAAAATACAAAAATAATCAACTTGAGGACAACTTAATGTATTGCTTCATCTAAAATAGATAGAAACAATTTTATGAAATTGAATAAAACATGAAAGAAAAGCTTGGAAGATTATAACTCAAAAAGAATTTACCAAACCTAAAAACCATAGGATATAAATTAAAAATATTAAAAATAAGGATATAAACCCTAAAAAAATACATGGTTAGCATTTTAAAACATTCAATCAAGATATATGATCACTAATATGTTTTATCAAATTTGGGAATTATGTGACTAAATCCTAATTATGACAAACTAATGGATAAAATCAAAATCCTAAAAGTATGAAATAAATCAAACAAAGTGGTTTGGAAATTGATAAATTTAAAAAAAATATCTAATATGAGATAATACTAGAAGGAGGAAACATAATTGTAAAATGGGAATATAAAATTGTAATCATAACTATGAAATAAACTATGTGATTGTATAATATATGAATTAGGAATAATGTTTAACTTATATATTAGATAATACCACTTAATTAGAAAGGGGTGGCCTATGTTGGTGTCATAATGGTGTGCCAATTTCCTATAAGCATTTTATTTGTGACTAATATGGTAGTTTTGCTCCACTTGTATGCTTTTTTAACTATGTGGGAGCTCTATATCTATTGTAAAAATCATTGTGCCTTATGCTTCACTTGTAATCTTAACTCAATTCACCATGGATGATGAAAAAATAAAATAGAACAAACATTAGTGGTTGAAGTTGTGCTAGACCTTAAAACACCTTATCTTAAGCATTGTATACATACTAATACTCCTAATATGGATCAAACTCCATGTAATTGTCCTATGATATAGTGGTATATGTAAAATAATGATGAAATATGCTAAATGTTGGTGTAATAATGGTTTTATTAAATGATGATATGTGACCTTAGAGGTGTATGTAGACTTATCCTAGGGATTTTATGACTGTGTGGAATATGTGTTGGAAAAAATAGGTGTTTTTCTTTCAATGTGTATTTATACATTCTAGCGATTTTTATTCATATGAGCCTCCTTTATTAAATAGCTTTAAAATTTAGCTTTACGGTGATCAATTAGAAATTAATTTGGATTGGGATTGATAAATGTGTGTGGAAAGCCATTATATGATTTTTAAATTGGGACAGGAGCTTTTATTGGGTGGGAGGATGTGACTGGAAGAATTGGATAGAACCAATGAGCATGATAGTCCAAATGGAATGGCCTGATCCCAAGAGCAAAGAAAATAAAAATGAAAGTGGGGATTAGTCTAAAAATGATTTTAAGAAGTTTGTAATGTGTAATAATAATATTTTTATATCATTAGTTGCTTGGAGAAAATGGTTATCCTCATATAAGTGATTGAATGGTAGTCAAGGACGATGGGAGCTAATAGTGTATAAGGAATGGTAATTGTATGCAATCAAAAATTCATCACATATATAAATAAATCCTAAATTGGAGAAGATAGATCCTAATTACACTTCTAGTTAGGGATACATTAGACAATTGATGACATGACTAATTGTTAATCACAAAATATATTGAGAGGACGGGGGTGAATTAATATATTATATATCTTTTACTTAATCTGATTTCTTTTCTTTAACCACTCAATCTAAATTCAAGATATGCAATAAAACTAAAATAATAATTTTCACCACATGTGTGTGTGTGTGTGTGTGTGTGTGTGTGTGTGTGTGTGTGTGTGTGTGTGTGTGAGAGAGAGAGAGAGAGAGAGAGAGAGAGAGAGAGAGAGAGAGAGAGAGAGAGAGAGAGAGAGAGAGAGAGAGAGAGAGAGAGAGAGAGAGTATATTTTTATGTGGAAACCCAAAATGGGGAAAACCATGCAGAATAACCTTGAGTATGTGAATGAGCACCAACTCAAAACACAAATTTTACAAGCGTAAACTTGCAGGAGTACCAACCCCTTTACTAAGCACCAACATAAAAACTATTTTTGAGCACCAACCCACAAGAGCACAAACCCCTTAAAAAATTCATGAGCACCAACCCGTCTTGTGTATAAAATACAACTATCTCTCAATGTTTCTAACTCAACAAATGATATAACTCTAAAATATCTCCCACTTTTGTCTCTTTGAAAATAAATACAAACCATACACTCTCTTACATATTAAAAATGGCTTCTCAAGCCTTTATTTATAGATTTCCAAATGAACTTTGGAATTCACCCTTTGTGACCCTTCAATCCTCATATAAATGATGCCAAAATTTCATGATGCTTGGTATCCTTGCATTTGAAAAGTTGTATAGTGACCCTTCATAAGGAAAAGCATCCTTTCCTCTTTTGTCTTTATCTTGGTGACTTTTCATAGTCCTTAAAGTGTCCCTCCATGGAAAAATGTGCCATACCTCTTTTGTCTTCACATTGTGACCCTTGGAATTCCTTAATATGACTCTTAATTAGAAAATGCATCCCATTCCTCTTTTGTCTTTTACCCCATGACTATTTAACTTCTCCATGGGCCCTCTTTTGAATTATATGCAACCAGAAATATATTCATTAATATTAAATAAATATTAACACATATTAGCCAAGATATGAATATTAGAAACACCATTAAATGTAATGTGGCCTATATCACCAATAACTCTAGACGTTTGACATCAATGAAAATATATCCTATAATCTCACCCTTTGTCATTGATGGCAACCTCAAACTAAAACTACCACATCCTAAAACCTACACATACTACCATCTAAAAGGCATATAATAACTCCCCCTTAATGTAGCAACCTATATATGTTCCTTGTACCTATTTTTTCACCTATTCATGTACCTATTATTTTCCCCCTTTGATATCAATGCCAAAAGGCCTACCTAGAGCTAACACTTAGCTCCCCCTTAACTAATGTCGACCCTCAATGGTAGGAAGTAAAATAAATTACTCCTAACTTCTCTCATAGATAATCAAATGTGCCTTTTGGTAGTGCCTTTGTGAAAATATATACAATTTGCTTTGTAGTATTGATATACTCCATCTTAACATATTGATCTACAACTTGCTCTCTCAAAAAGTGATATCTAATGGGAATATGTTTTGTTCTTGAATGCATCACTAGATTATTTGAACTATTTATAGTAGTTGTGTTATCACAAAAAATATAAATAAGTTCATCATACTTTACCTTGATATCTTCAAAAGTGTGCTTCATCTAAATCACTTGAGAACAACACAATACTGTTGTAATATATTATCCTTCAGCTTTAGAAAGTGATACTAAATTCTGCTTCTTGCTTAGCCATGATACTAAGCTATCACCAAGGAAGAAATCTCCTCCACTTGTACTCTTTTTTTCATCCAAGCACCCTACCCAATCTATATATATATATATATATATATATATATATATATATATATATATATATATAAGCAACCAAAGTGAAATATCTACCTATGGGATACCATAATCCATAATCCAATCTCCCTTTGATATATCTGAATATTCTCTTTACCAATTGAACATGACTATCTTTTAGAGATGACTAATATCTTAAAACCATACCTACTGCATGCATGATGTCTATCCTTGATGTCATCATATATAAAATACTACCAATCATAGATCTATATAAATATTAATCTATAATAGGTGAATATTCATCCTTTCTCACCTTATTTCCTATACACATTGTTGTGCCAACTAGTGCACAATCCTCAAAACCAATTTCTTCAACATTTCCTTGGCATATTTACTTTGAGATATGAAAATTCCTTTATTTGACTAAAATATTTGCAATCCTAAGAAAAATGACAATTCTCTAAGCATAGACATCTTAAATTCTTTTTTCATTCTATCAAAAAATTCTTTCATCATCTTTTCAATATTTCCTCCAAAAATTATATCAACATAAACCACAATAATCAATTAATTGTCACCTTCTATTTTTATGTAGAGATTACTATCAAAATATCATCTCTTGAAACTTTGATCTTGCAGGTACTTATCAAGTCTTTCATACCAAGCTCTGAGAGCTTTTTTCAAACCATACAATGCTTTCTTCAATCTGCATACATCGTTACTAATATTTGAGATAATAAATCCCTCAGGCTACTCAATGTAGACCTCTTCTTCAAGATTCCTATTTAGGAAGGTAGATTTGACATCCATCTAATACACTTTGAAAATTTTAAACACTGCATATGCAAGAAACATTATAATAGTCTCTAACCTTGCCACTGGTGTAAAAGTTTCTTCAAAATCTATTCCCTCAATCTAAGCATATCCTTTACATACTAATCTTGCTTTATTTATAGTCACTTCTCCATTTTCATTCAACTTATTTCTATAAACCCATTCTGTTACTATCACATTGTGATCTTTTAGTCTAGGCACTAACTCCCAAGTATCATTTTATTCTATCTAATTTAATTCTTCATCCATAGCCTTAACCCAATGTTTATCATGTCTAGCTTTTGAAAAAGTTCTAGGCTAAATTTTGGATAACAAAGAGAAATTAACTTTCCCAGATTCACTTACTATCATTATTTTAGTGTGAATTCCTTTATTTATGTCCCCAATGATGTCACTTTAATTATGATTTATATAAACATATTTTGATGGAATTTTTGTTCCCTTTTTCTCCTTCTTCTTATCTTCATCTTATTCCTCAAAACCTTCCTCTTCAATGATTTTATAAATGTCTACTAGATCACTGATTCTTTGTGTTCCATCTTCTTCTATCCTGACACTTGCACTTTTAAAAAAATTCTTGGTTCTTTTGTTATAACATTTATAAGCTTTAATTTTGTAATAATAACGAAGAAATATACGTTCATCTGCTCTAGATTCAAACTTACCAAGTTTTTCATTGGTTCTCTTTATGAAACATCTACTACCAAAAACGTTGAAATAATCAACTATTGCTAGTTTGTCTTTCCATAGCTCATAAGGAGTCTTGTCAATATTAACTCTCAATAATGATCTATTCTAAACATGTACTATTTTATCAACTACCTCTCTCCAATATTTATTTTCTATCTTGGACTCATTTAGCATTGTCCTCACCATCTCTTAAACTATTCTATTTTTCTGTTTAACTACTACATTTTGTTGTGCAGTTTTAGCTACTAAATAATGTCTCTTTATTCCATGATCTTCAAAAAACTCAATAAATTGATCTAACATGAATTATCCTACTTGATATGATCTTAGACACTTAATCTTTAAACTAGTTTCATTTCCAACTAATGCTTTGAATGCTTTGAAATGTTTGAAAGCTTTTAATTTTTTCGTAATAAACATTACCCAAGTCATACATGAAAATTCATCTATAATCAACATGAAATACTTCTCACCTTGAGTAATTTGAGTTATCATAAGTCCACACATATCTATGTGAACAAGCTATAGCATCTGAGTAGTCGAGTACTCTTTTTTTTTAACCACCTTCTAGCTTGCTTCCCATGCTGAGAAGGTTCAGAAAGCATTTCAGATGGGTTTGTAATTTTTGGAAGATTTTTTATTTCTTGATTCTTGATGATGTTGATAATATTGTAAAAATTTATGTGCCCCATTCTCTTGTGTGATAGACATATACAAATTATTCCCTATTCTCTGAGTATCTACAACCAACATATCTGAATATTTTATTCTAATTTAAAAACCTTCTACATAAAAATTTAGTGTGTGACCCTGATCACACATTTGATTTACACTCAAAATATTATGCTTAAGAACTTCTACGTACAAAAAATTTTTAGTTTTAGTTCTACCATTATCGAAACTTGGTGTACCTTTTCCAACAATTGTGGCAGTAGTATAGTCTCTAAATTTCACTATGCCACCATTGATCTTCTTAAATTTTATAAACTTACTCTTATCTCATATCATGTTCCTTCAACATCCACTATCAATGAAACATGGCTTTTCTTCATTTCTTGCATGAAATGTAGTCTACACCAGCATAGATTTTTTAGGTTGTTTCTTTTGCCATGAACCTATCTAAACTTTCCTCTTGATGAATGGATCCTTTAAACTCTGATCCTTCTGGACTAAATTGAACATGCTTCTATAGTACCAAGCTATGTGTCCAAAGTTTTTTCACTTGTAACATATTATGGCCTCTTCATTAAATATTGATAGAGGAGCAAAAGAGGTGTGGCTTCTGCTTGACTCTGCATGACTTTCCTTCTCTTTATTCATGAAAATGATAGCTATTTTTTGACATTATAATTTTTTATGACCATATCCATTAAAATAAAAATAGTAACCATAAAAATAGGACTTATTTGTGAATCTCTGACCTGATTACCTTTTGTAGCTCTATTCCCTCCAACCTTATTTGTTTGAGATGTACTCTGTATTCTTAACTTCTTCCCTTTTTATTTCTTCTTTTGTAAGAGCTTCAACATAGCTCTTTCCATTTTCCTTGTATGTGAAAGTAGTGACCTCCTCTTTCTCTTTTTCAAATACAATACCTATCTTATCTGACATTGATCTTTGATTTTCTAATATTTTATTCAACATATTAGTGTTATTCTCAAATTTTAAATTATTGGTTGCTTTATCATTGATTGCTTTATTTGTTATTTCAAGATCTACTTTTAAAGAAGCAATTTCAATAACATAGCTTTCACATTCTTTACTTACTATTTTTAACTATGCCATTAGATTTTATTCATTCTTCTTGGCTTATTCAAAGTGTGCTTGTAGATCTTCAATTGTTTCCTTTGACTCCATTTCACTTTTATCAATTTGAAGCTTTAATCTTCAATTCTTCTTTTCAAAATATTTTAAATCTTCTAAGGCAAAAATGAGTTCTCCTTCTAGATTCACTTCAGCTTCATCCTATTCTTGTTCTTGATCATTTATACTTTTACTTACAGAGTCATCTTCATGTTTGGCCATGAATATAATCTCTTCTTCTTTTGAGTCACTAACTCCACTATCTTTAGCTGAGCTAGGATCTTTAGAATACAAACTCTTCTTCTTGAATCTTTTCTTGAATTTGCCTTTGAAATTCTTCTTATATGTAGACTTTCCTTCTTCATTGTCATCATTACCTTTATTTTGGAATTTAGCTACAAAATTTCTAATCTTTTCATAATTAAAACATTTAAAAGGTAATTTTCCTTGATATTTACCTATGCCCTCTTTTGGCTTGTGAATGAATAGAGCTATGTTGTCATCTTCATCATCACTAGAATTATCACTTGATTCTTGAATTTTAGTCTTCTCTTTCTTTGATGTCTTAAAATCCACTTCTCTCTTTGAAGATTTATCTTGTTTAGTCCAGAACTCATATGTTGTAAGAATACTATGAAGCTCATCCATATTTAGCTTGGATAAATTATTCATCTCTTCAATTACTAAAACTTTCACATCATAGCTCAATCACAAAGATCTCAAAACCTTTTGAACCATTGTTGACTCTTCTAAATTTCTCCAAGACCTTGAATCTAATTGACTATTTGATCAACCTACAAGAGATAACTTTCTATATTTTCTTCTTATTCCATCTTCAAATTCTCAAATTATCTACTAAAAGTCTGAAGGTTAGCATGTTGAACCTTTCCATCACCTTTGTAAATAATCTTATGTTTTAACCAAGTTTCATGAGTAGATTTACATTGCATAACTTTAAAAAATTCTAATTCACTTAAACCACATAAAATAATATTTAAATCTTTAGCATTATTTTCACTTGCCTTCTTTTCTTCTGGAGTAGTTACAAGTGTCTGTGGCTCTTCATATTCTTCCACTACTGCTTGCCATATGTTGAATCCAAGGGCAATCAAATAAGTCTTCATCCTTATGCTCCAGAAAACATAATTCATCCCATCAAAAAATGGTGCCTTATTTATATAAAATCCTTCATGTGATCCAACCATTGTGCCTTCTTGATCTTCCTTCAAGCGGTAATTTTTTTCAAAAGGAACCTGCTCTGATACCAATTGTTAAGCATGAAATATACTAAGAGGAGGGGGTGAATCAGTATATTATATATCTTTTAATTAATCTAATTTATTTTCTTTAATCACTCAATCATACATTTAAGATATGCAATAAAACTAAAATAATAATTTACACCACCTGAGAGAGAGAGAGAGAGAGAGAGAGAGAGAGAGAGAGAGAGAGAGAGAGAGAGAGAGAGAGAGAGAGAGAGAGAGAGATTAGATTTTTACATGGAAACCCAAAGTAGGAAAAACCATAGAGAACAATCTCAAGTATATGAATGAGCACCAACTCAAAATACAAAGTTCACAAGCACTAACTTACAAGAGCACCAACCCCTTTGTCAAGCACTAACACAACAACTATTTATGGGCACTAACCCACAAGAGCACCAACCCCTCTTGTGTATAAAACACAACAACAAATGATAGAACTCTACAATATCTCCTAATTTTTTCTCTTTGAAAATAAATATAAACCATGCACTCTCTTTCATATCACAAATGGCTTCTCAAGCCTTTATTTATAGCTTTCCAAATGACCTTTGGCATTCACCCTTTATGACCCTTCATTATTCATAAAAAATGGCACCAAACATGCATGACCCTTCATATCCTTACATTTGAAAAGTCAGATGGTGACCCTTAATAAAAAAAGCATCATTTCCTCTTTTGTCTTTATCTTGGTGACTTTTCATATTTCTTAAAGTGTCCCTTCATGGAAAAATGTGCCATACCTATTTTTTCATCACATGGTGATTCTTGGAATTCCTCAACAGGACTCTTCATGAGAAAATGTGTCCCATTCCTCTTTTGTCTTTTACCCCATGACTCTTTGAATTATCCATGGGCCTTATTTTGACTTATATGAAACCAAAAATATATTCATTAATATTAAATAGATATTAACACATAGTAGCCAAGATATGAATATTAGAAACACCATTAAATGCAATGGGGCCTATATCACCAATAATTCTAGACCTTTGACATCAATGACAATATTTCCAACACTAGTATGTAGATCTACTATAACCAATTAGGGGATATCTTATCATAATAATAATACTAGGGAGGGTTATAAAGCCACTAATCAAGCAAAATATTGGAATAAACCTAAATATGCCCTATGTTTTCATATTCATTATATTAATAATAAGTAAAGCAAAGAAACATAATATACTACTTACCAAATCATGTGGCAGAATGTGGGCATAGTAGAGACTAAAAATAAACATGAATATAAGACATATACTCAAGTCAATGTATACAAAATCCTCATACATAGAAGATAAGTATAAATTCATATATATCTACTCTAATAAAGGAGGAATAAAGTAAAGAATACTTACTTTTGAATATAAACCCATCGAGCATCAATATTTCCCTTGGGCAAGGTACTTCACAAGAGGTTATTATGGTATGTGAGGATAACAAGGATAAATCATCTCAAGGCTACACAACTTATCAATGCTTCCAAAAGACTTCTCCATAAGACAAGATTCGTATATCCAAAGAAAGTATGAAACCTTAATCTTACTCCTCAAGTATAATAGTGGATAAGTAGATGCACAATAGCTCATAATTATTATTTTCTTCTTTAAATAATGAATAAATGATTCTATTTATATAGGAAGATCTAACCCTAAACACTTTCAAAAGTTTTATCTAACAAGTTTGACCTGATCAACCTAGTACTGATATTAACAAAAACTCACTAGGTCATGGGTTAGGTTCGTCAAGAGGCAACCTAAACCCTAAATGAATTTTACCAATAATAGTACAAGGTCAACCTAGTTGACCTAGTATTGTAAAATACCAAAAGGAGTTTTAGGTTAGGAAAAGGGAGATAAAAAGTGGGAAATAACTAGAAGAGTATACAAGAGACAATAAAAATATAGGAGAATGGTTTTAAGGAGATAAGTGTGTAGATAACAAGTGGAAAAATGAAAAACAAACCTATAAAGAACCAATTATCTACCCACCCCTTTCCTAATGCACCCATTAAGGTGTGTACTTTGAAAGATTGAGATTTGATGAGTTCTTACAAGATACAGAGTGTCAATAATTGATAAAATTTTGAAAATATTATGTGTATACATATTCCCCAATCGAAGCTCATCGCATGTCAAATGAGTGAAACATGGGATGGTGCTTCGGGAATAGAACATGATGACACATAAAACTAATACTAAATAAAATGAAGTAAGGAGAAAATAAGATAAATGAAAGGGTAGAATTAAAAAACACATACCTTTACTTACCTTAGTGTTTTAGATAAATAAGGAGACTATGAGGGATGTGAGGGTGTCTAATGTGAGAAACATTAGGTGAACCTATATAGATTAGTGAAAAAAAGAATGAAAAGTTGAAATTTTTAGAATATAGACATATAGTATTGAAAAATATTCTCTTTGATGTCATGATTCCATAAGTTTTTATGGTTTGAAAAATGAGTGAGTAAAAATAGAGATACGATCAAAATAAGGAATCTGATGGTAGATATTTGAAAGGTAAATAATTGTGAATAGTAACATTAAATAGAGGAAAAAATATCATTCACTATTTTTAACTTATTTAGAGAGAAAAAAGAGTTCTAAGAGACCAAACAAAAGCCAAAAGATCGAAGATGGTGAGGAGATGGCAGTTGGGATGAGGAGGATGCCTAGTGTGCATAACGAGTGTAACAAAGGTAAGCAACTAAGAATTTCAAACATGTTTTTAAAATTTTATTAAAAGTTAAGTGTTTTATATAAATTTTTAATTTAGAGCATTTCTAAAAACTGAAATGAACCCCATATAGTTAATAAGGGTATTAGAAGCCAAAATGGGGAAATGAGTGGAATATGAGTAATAAATTCCAAAGGAATTTATTACACATAGGGCAAAGAGTCAGAATTTGAACCAACTAGGGTGACCCAGTTGACCTATTAGGTTAGGAACCTTGATTTGACATTGTGGACTTATTAGGTATCAATCAATTTAGTTTCTTTAGGTAAAGTGATAACCTAGTACCCTTATGCCAACTTAGTTGATTAATCCACTCTCTTGACTCATTATTAAGGAGAAAATGAAAGGGTTGACTTAGTTTATTAACTACACATGGTCAACCCATTACTATTTGGTCAACTTAGTCTGTGACTAAGTGGCTACTATATTTTTAAAATATAATAAATTGGCCAAAATTGTATGTTGAAGGGTCAAGTTGATTGAGTGAGTACTGAAATGGCTAAATAGGCTAAGAATAGGTAAAATTGATCAAAAATGGATAGATTAACGCAAATTAAAGTTTATATTTGTTAAAATTTAAAAATGATGTATTTTAACTATAAGTGACATGGAGGTCTAATACATATTTTGTTATTTAATGGTTGAAGGGGGATTTTAGAGTCTAGAAATTAGTGGATGCTTCTTGGCTACTAGATCTATTATAGTAGTTAATAATATACGACCAAGAAATGTTAGTGATATTAGGATTAGGAGGTATCATGGAGATGTTTCAATTGTCATTGAGTGTAGATCTAGTTGTGATGTTCCTAGGAGCCTCAGAGTGCTTGAATAATACGTTAAGTGTGTGGTGAATGGGGATACCATTGAGGTGGGTTTAAAAATGGATTATTTTCATTCTATACATGGAATATAAATAAGATGGACACCAGTGATCATGGGGATATGTTATGGGTAGGAGGAGAGATGAGCATTATCCCAATGAGCAACTTGTTTAGATATTTTATATCTAGGTCTGAAGGTGAGACTTTTCGGTGTTTATATATCCCATATTATGGATATTTGAAAGGTGGTGATGGGACTTATGATGACATAGGTGTCATGTCACAAGCTAAATGGCAAGGTACTACTATATGTGATAACCTTGTGCATGTTGATTTTGGAGAAGGGGGACTTTATGACATAGGTTTTATCATTTGGGTTCAACTCATGCATATATGTATGGGATGTTGTCTAGAGGCTAGAAGACCATGGGCCTAGTGATATTATTAAGTGATTAGATAGACGAGATGTTCCTTATGTACTTACTAGCTATGTTACCTGATGTGGTTAATGATGAGTTTCCTTGGGTATGAAGATGGAGGTATGATAAGGCAACATGGCCCATGCCCCATGTGTTATTGCTATAGATGGTCATGTGAGTAGATATCATATGCTAGTTGTATCAACACATTGTGATAGTATAGCTAGGCTGGAGGATGGTGGTACCAAATTTGTCACATGCATAGATTATATGAAACTACACCTAGTGGGTAGGGTTACATCTAATGACATGCTTACCAAGACAGTTCAGACTCCTTGACCTAGTGGCTCTTATAGTGATTCCAACATTTTAGGCTATACATGAAAGTGAATCAAGGGGGAGAAGAGGAAAGGGACAACCAATCTTGAGATCAAAGATCAAATTATGACAGGATAAACCATGAAGAGGTCAAGCGTGATTGCCAACAACTAAAAAGGATATGGATACAAAAGTGTCATAGGTACCACAACCAACACCACAACATGAGAGGTAATGACCACATCAGTCACAATAATGATGGATATGTCAATAATGAAAGTGAGGAAGAGAGTGGTCATCCAAGATGGACCATTAGTCAGTCTATGGTAGAGCTAGTCTATACATGCACCATTGAGGTGAAGATTGAGATGGGCACGAGTGGTGACCCCAAGGTTTACATTGGCTGGAAGGCATTTGATGGATGATGTACACAGTAGATGAGTTGATGGATATACCATACTTGGTAGTTGAGTAGATAGAGAGATGGTGTTAGGTGACATCTAAATAGGTAATAAATGGTTACAATTTTCTTAAACTTTTTGAGATGGATTATAGATAGATTTTTAGATATATTTATGATTTAATATGTATTCAGTTTGAATTTTATTAATCGTATAGATGAGGAGGAGACTAAATGGGGATCCTTGGTGAAAGGAGCACTCCATGATATCCTATAGGGGGTGTTAATGCCATATGACCCTACCATATTAGATGATCTAGAGGTACCATCTACTTCATCTCAAGTGATCTAGTTTAGATTAGCATGAGAGGCTACAAGGTGAATATAAATGTATATAGATGATATAAAAATATTGATAGGGGTGGGAGTACGAGAGGCACATGCATGGTAGGTCTTAGATAAAGAGAGACCCGCCCATATGGCTACCATGAGTCAACCAAGATAGGTACATGATTAGGTGGCCAACCTATAGGGATAGTTGATAGGCTTGAGATCTCAAACATCTTCCTTATAACATACTATTTAGAGGGGATTGTTTGAGGCATCTATGGAGAGTGTGGATAAGCCATGAGATAGACATGATAGATCCAAACCATGGAGTTAGCGTGATGTATTTTTGTACTTTTTATAAAAAACACATGATATATATATATATATATATATATATATATCTTATTTCGATGGTTATATGTTGATATTATGTGTTTTTATTGTGGTTGTGGTTGTGGATGCATAGATATATCTATTTATAGAACATGTATTTTTATTTTTTTATATATGTTATAGGAAATATATGTGTTTTGTTTTATTTTCTATCATTATGTAGTACAAATGCATGGTTAAAAATAAATAGACAAAAAGAATTGGTAAAGTATAATTAATAAAAAAAGTGCTAAATGCTATGTCATGTTGGGAAATGTGTAATAAGAAAAGATGAATAAGTATAATAAACCAAAGATGGGTGAACACTAGGTTAAATATTTATTTATAAACCATCAAAAATATTTGGCACCAAATTAAAAAAAGTAAAACAACACTAAATCATGTTGGGAAGTATGAAAATAATGTAATAAAGGGGAAAGAAAATAAAAGATCAAATAGTATAAAAATAAATAAATTAATTCAATCAATCATACTAAATAACTTTTTGATGTATAAAAGAGAAACAAAATTGGCAAGAAAAATGGTTTTAAATTTCTCACAATAACTCAAGTTGGGAAGTATGAAAAACTCAAGAAAAATTGTTAGATTCTTATATGCAATTAAAAAATAAAAAGATAAAAGTGAAAGAGTAATGAAGTAAGCATAAAACATACTAAATCAAGATGGGAAACATGTCAATAATGTGTAACTTCATAATCAATAAAATCTCACCTCATATTTGACATGTAATTTGTATCCATGATCTTACACTGCAACTCATAAATGTAACACTAATGAGTTAGAATGAATGTGAAAATATGATAAAATGGGATGTTTATAATGGTAATTTGAAAATTTGGTAATTTTTGAGGAAGTTCAAGTCCTATCCATGGTCTTACAATACAACTCATAAAGGGAATCCCTAGGGGAGTAATTAATGAACAAAATAATATTTCTCAAGGGGAAATATTAGGATTGTAGAGAGGGAAAAAGGGAATGTAAAAATAATAACTTAGGAATATTATGATAAGACCTTAAGAGACATGAGGCATGATAAGGACATGAGAAGACACTAAGTGACTAGTGACCATCCATATACAAAGGATACCTATTAGCTATAGACACAATGTTGTGTAGGAAAATAAGTGTGATATTAATATCAAATCATGAAGGTACTTTTGAACAAGAAAATTAAAATATACCTACCTTCCCATGATGTGTTCCCCATTACTTAGGACCCCTTATAGAGCCATCAATCTACTATGAATATTGGGTATTTTCATGAAAAAGTAGGTAACACTAAAATATTTTTTTAATCTCCTTTCCTAATCTATTGGCCTATTTCACCCTAATGGACTTTGGCTCTATTATGAAGCCAGCTATGGAGTTTGAGATTTCACTAGAACAAGGAGATGTTATTAGACTCATATCTTTTAGTGTGATTTATATTTTTAAATTTTGTATGTTACATTTTGGATCATTGCCTTTTTATTAAATGATTTAGATTTTGCATATTTTTATGGCTTTTAAGATTCCTCCTCCATATTAACTTGGAATGACCAATCATGAGAGATATAGAGATACACATGAATTAGCTTTAGTATTAGGGTAAAATAAGATTCATATCCAAAGACAAGATTTACTAGAACACTTAGGATTAATGATGAACTGACATATCATCTCAAGTCTCAACAATGTGTATGTTGAGTTTGTGAAAAGGAATAAATGGGAAGAAAGGAGATCCAAAGTGGAAGGGCAAAAAGAGATTATAATGAGATGAATTGTATATTAACTAATCACTTGGTAGATAAGAAGTTACTAAAGGGAGTAAGGTTTATATAATCAAGTCATAATAAAAATCATCCATGCTTATAGAATTGAGATAGCAAACAATCATTAAAAAGAACAAGAGAGTCATAATAAAATTATCTCAATAAAAAATAAGGAAATGATAAAAAAAAATACATAATATAACATAATGACATCATAAGCAATATAAAGTGCAAAACCATAGCCACCATGTAAGATAGATAAGAATTTGACACAATGTCAAATTATATATCAAATAGATAAAGATAAATTTGGAGCACACATCCAATCCAAATGAAAATGTATGAATACCATGCATGTGATCATAATTAATAATATATTTATCCACACACATTATACATAACATCTGATAATTCTCTATGTAGTTGAATGTGAACTGCAACCAATGTCTTATTGATTCATTAGTGAGAGCTAGGAAAATACTTCACATCAAATATCTTCAACAAAAAACATAGGAATGTTTGAAGGATAATGTTGATGAGGGATATCATGCAGGGGATGTTCAAGATAATGCATGGGAGTATGATATATAGGAGATGAAGGGGTCATTGGTGGGGAAGGAGCCAAAGGTAAGTAACTCACAGGTGGAAAAGTATCCACAAATGAAGGAAGGTCCATAGGTGAAGGAATCATGGGTAGAGGAACAAGAGGCATATAATGGATTATAATGAAATATGGATTCATAAGAGGTGAAACCATGGGGGAGGAAGGGAGAACCTTATTATGAGAATAACTTGTGGGAGGAATGGTAAAAGGTGAAATAATGGTTAAAAAGTGATCTTTGAGATGCTACTGAAGGATGTATAAATAATCAATGTGATGGGTGCCATATTAGTGCTAGAGACAATATGCCTCTCAATACTTAGGAATATATTCAAGTAATACTTTTTGGGGAGGTATAGCCTTGTATGAGGATTGAAGAGTAGTAGGATGTAAATTGTCAATATATTTTTGTAGATTATGATAATGCATGGATGAATGGTTATATATGTCATGGAAGTAATAAATATGCCTCTTATTAGTATTGGGAGATTTAATCATAAGATAAGGTCTAAAAAAATTGAAAGGATCTTGGTATAGGGAAAAATATGTAGTCTAATGACCAACAATTTTATGAATGTCACAATAAGGTTGATTAGCCCATTTAGTGGATGAAGGTGCCAAATACAGTAAAGAAAGTAAACCATCACCAAAATAAAGTGGGGCTAGTGGAGATATTGGATAGGTCTTGACTATAAAATCAATAAGATCAAAAGGAGAAAGAGACTTAGTTGGAGTGAGTACAAGAATAAGATCTGAACTAGGATCTATTGAGGGAGGGGTAGGGTCTATAAAAGGTTAAAGGAGAGTTGCATTAATCTCAAGGATAAGTAGGCTATAGGGGTCACAATACCTAGAAAAGTGATAGGGACTAGTCATAGAATGATCGATAATCATATGCCTACAAGGTTATTCAAAAACTAGAGGTTTCTATACCATCTCTACCCTATAATAAAAAGGAAAAATACTAAGATTAAGAATTATATATGATACAATATGGGAAGATATACTAAAATACTAAATAAAATTGGAATGATAATGGGTAATCTCAACATCACAAGCCTAAACAATACGTCCTAAAAATATATCATCTATGGTATAACCTTCATCTTAATTAGGTGTATGAATATCAATGGTGCAAGTAGGGATGACTATGTCATCTGATGTGGTGTGATGAATGGAATGTTGAGTCTTAGTTAATAAAATGGGGATATCATCACAAGGTGGTTGATGAGAATGAGGTTTCAAAGAAGTGGGAAGATGAGAGATGAGATGAGGTGAGAGATCAGAAGTTTTAATCTTGAGATTAATCTCATTAGGTTCATCATCATCAAAATCTAGAAATTTAGGGGGAGTATTCTTAATGAGCTTAGAATGACCATTATAACCTTGATTAGAATTGATTGGAAAGTTAAATCATTAATATTAATGAAATGTAATGCTTTGAAAGGGTTCAAGGCTAGGAATCTTTAATACACCTTAGTCTTGGAATTGTTCAAAATTTTAAGGATTGGTGTCACCCTGAATCCTATAAATGGATCCATTATGAGGAAATTTTACACATTGGAAAGTAGAAGAGGAAACTACCCTCATATGATGAATTCATGGCCTACCAAGAATTTTTTTTTAAGATAGAGTAAATTTAAATATCATCACCTTCACATGAATAGTGATAGGTGGGATGGTAATGGGGAGGCACACATAACCTAAAGGAGGAATTTTCCTATGGTAATAACCTTAACATGTGTTTCATGTGGAATTTAGATTGAATTAATAATATAGAAGGGTTTTGATAAAATCAAGAGAACCAACAAAATTTTTGAAACCCTCATTAATCAAAGCATGTTTAACTTGAATATTGTGAATTTAAAGACTATTGAAAAGAGGAAGATCATCTGTATGAAGAAAAATCTCATCAAGAATCATGGAAGCAATGGGAAATTTGAGGGAAAGAGAAGTGTCCATTATTTCATCAACATGTATGAACATCTCCTTGCATTATTACAAAATCCTATCTTCAAATCCAAATAATTTTGGTTCTTGTCCCACTATGGGAGGTTGAGGGATGTTAATTTCAAACAAAAGTTATATAAGATGGTTAAGATGGAATAGAGAGGTCCTCATTAGTTTTATAAATGGGATTTGAGATGGGATATTAGTGAGTTTTGTGATAGGATCCCACTCATACTAACCCATAAGGAGATTATTGAAAAGAGGTGCATAGTATTGAAGGAGGCCCTTGGAAGGAGGATCCAAAGTACATGTGAATTTATGTTGATAAGAGGAAGAAGGATTAATAGGAGGACAAGTTTATAGACTATGTTGAGAATATGGAGTAGTTGATGTAGGTGTGGTTTGAAAATTACTAGAAGAATTGTTGATATAAGTTTGAGTATTATTGGTGTTAGGTAGAGAAGATGGAATGATGGTAGAAATAGAAAGGGAAGTGTTATCCAAGGGATGAGTCAAAATTGGTTCATAAAAAGATATAATGTCATCTTTCCCCAAATCATTTAAGTGAGTTGGAGAAGAATCTTGGATAACATGGTATTGGTAAGACAATGGAGGTGTGTAGATGCGTCGAGGATTAATGAAAGAAATCACCTTTTTCATGTTAGTCATGTTATCCTTGTTCTCTTCAGGAGTTGGTTTAATACGACTATCAACATTATTGGTAGAAAGGGTATGTTTGTCTTGGACATCTTGGTGATTTGGAAGAGGATCCTTATAGATGGCCAAATGAGAAATATATTGATTCAAAGCTTGAGATTTAGAATGTGTTTCATGGACTTTGAAAGTAATGTCATAGGCTTGTTTGCATTGAATAATGATAGAATTATGGTCAAAATTGGGCCCAAGAAGGAAATACATAACCAAATTATGGTGCCTGTAGTCATATAAATGTATAAATTGATAGCTTATGTGTGGATTGTGACACCTAATCCATAGGACCTTCTTGCATGCTCTCATGATTCTTCAAAACACCTTTTTGCTTATATTTGATCATTCATAGATTTCTAAGACCTGGTTTTATCTTATTTAGGCTATATTTCCCATACTAAATCCATCCCTTAGGTCTTTAGCCTATAGAATAGGATCACTGGGGCTGGAATATAGTATCAAACCCTATGGTTTCCCATTTTTGGCACTCCTATCCAATCACTTTTTGAGCCTAAATGACTATTTCCTTTTGATTCTAATTCTTCATTATGTTAGCCTAGTGTAAATACATTTAAACCATGACCAGTAGATCTCTATAAAATCCCACTCAAAGTTTATTTATAAGGGGTTGACAAATATTAAAAATAAATCAAGACCTCTGAAGAAAATTTACCTCTTCTTTGCATACAACCATCCAATACAACTACATGCATCCTCAAACCCTCACAATAATCCCTAGCCACATCAATTAGTCTTAGTTTAGTATTTTCCCATCTAAATAATAATATTAAACAAATCACATCAAGTGGGATAACTACATATAGCTTGATACCTCTTTGGAGTATTGGTATGTAGGTAGCATACCCACACAAGAGGCATGGATATACATCCAATGCCTCTTACACACTAAAACCCCTGCCCCCATTTTCTCAAGTTTTTTCAATTACAATGAAGGTCTAGGGTTTCAATATTTAATCATATCTAAAAGGATTTCTATCAAAATTTAGGGCTTGAAATTTTATAAATAGGCTCACATAGGGACAACAATCAAAACCTAGAAAACCTAGATCTATGTGATGAGTTTGGACAATAGTGGTAGGACCTGGACTATAACACCAAAACTCAAAGTGTCCTATTTTTGGTTATCATATCATTTCATCAAACAAAATCCATATCTAGGTTCATGACACTATCCTAGTCTAGTACAACTAGTTTCAGCCTCTGTCTCGGCCATCTCAATTTACTTCTAAGATAAGTTACATTTAACCTTATTTCTATTTTTTAAAAGTTTTAAAAGGAACAATAAACTATACAAATTAGTACTATAATTATTTCAATACTATTTATTTATTTATTTATTCTATACCCTTAACTAAATTAAGAATAAAACTCCAATATTACCAAACCTATTAAACCATTTGCTGAACCCGACATATTTCATTTGCACATAAAAACCCTAGAATCCCTAGGGTAAATTCCTTACTAATTTTTCTAATAATTTTCTGATTTTTCCTTCATATTTTAAGTAAAAAATTTACATTTAAATTATTAAATTTACCTTAGTAATTATAAAAATAATTTCTTTCAAACCCTTGTTGCCTATACTAGGTCCTGATATTTTTATAGTATTTTTCTAATTTTTGTTGAATATTTAAATAAAAAATACACATTTAATTTTTAAATTTACCATATTAATTTTGAAAAGCATTTTATTTCAAACCCTAGTTTAATTTACTAGATCCATTTGTATTTGAGGTATCACCTTATAGATTTTTTACATAAAAATTACAAATGGATCTTACTCTATTCAAAACATTTATTGTAAATAATAAGGAATTCATAGTTGATCCTATCATGTATATGAGTTATGACATTTACCATATGTTAATACAAAGATTCATCCTAGTATTTTCATGCTTACTTTTCATAATATGGGATGATATTAATAAAAGCATTGCTAAACATGTTAAGATCTTTTTCCTTGAAGGTAATGTTTACTTTTCTTTAATAGAAGGCTTCATTACATAATTTCTATCTCTCATGTGGAATAATTTTCAAGTTTATCTTGTTAAACTTATTAGAAATATCATATCAAATGTCAATGTTTTATATGCATTGGTGCATAATTCAATGCTCTCTATCCCTTGCTTACTATCCCTCATATGGAATTTTTTTCAAGTTTATCTTGCTACACATATCAGAAATATCATATAACAATTCAATGTTTTTTATGAATTAGTGTAAAATTTCATGCTCTCTATCCCTTGTTTGTTATCTCTCATGTGGAATATTCTTTATAATCAAATTTTTATACAAATTATAACTCTAATAACTTCTTCAACATGCTATCTCTCTACTATGTGCATTTCAATTAAGAATAAAATATTTACATACTTAGAGGATTCACTACACATTCTAAAACCACCTATCAAGTTTTAATGTCATATTTTATGCACAAGAAAGAATTTCCTTCTCCTCCTCTCCCCCAAGAGGGTGAAATCTACTTTCCCTCTAACCAGGTCGATACTGTCACCACTCCAAAAGGTGAGGTAGTCTATAGTATTGTTCCTAATGCATAAATTCAACCTACATATTCTTAAAACTATCTTCAATATATGTGCTTACATGTTCGATTAAAAGCAACTAGGGTTTACACTTGTGAGACTGTAAGGGATCAAATCACTAGTATGATAAATTTAATTTCAGATTTACAAATGCAAAATAGCTATTACATGATAAGATCACAATAATAGAAAATCATATTATAGTACAAAAGCCTCAGAGGTATCCAAGTACCAACTATGTATATGCACCTTCACCTAGTCAATTGGTTCCAAGAAATGTTACATATCAAAACAAGAAAACAAAACAAAGTAATTCTACAACTAGTGATTCAAAAATCATTAAAATATCAAATAAGAGTTAAAGTGAGGTAGTAAGGAAAATTATTAAATCTAAGTTGATCGAACTACCTCCTCTACACCTAGTGAGAAGATCCAGATATTATTGTGCATATCATTGAATACATGGGCATCATATAGATTCATGTTTGGAATTGAAAACATATATACAAATATTATTACTAATTAGGACCTTCTATAAGGTAAATTACTAAATAAATCCATAGTGACATAGGAACACATTCAAAAAGGGTCAAATGCAAAAATAGTACAAAAGTTCTTACAAAGCATAACTTAAAGCAACAAAAGGATCAAAAATAAAAATTAGAGCAACACAAAGTACCACAAGAATAGTAAATCATGAAAAAGATATAAATCTACCTCTCCAAAATGAGGTTCAACTTTCAATGCAGTATGGGTTTGGTAAAAAATATGTACAATAGGGTTGGGCAAGCATACTCATGTCATCACTACTCATATTCGAGTAGTTGATAATTTTTGTCACCAAGGCTTAATATTTGTTGAAAATCCTAAGGTAAATCATTCATAGACATAATTTACCAAAGGAAAAAATATAAATACAATAAAAGTCAACACTAACATTCCATTGGTTCAAAATCAAGATGATAATGATAAGTGGAACAATACACGTTATTATGATTTCTAAGATACCAATAATGAATCTGAATATTTATAATCACATTCACAACCATTCCACCATGATTCAAAATCAAACATGATTCCTTTTTTTTGATACAGGACACCATGATAAGGAGTCTCTTATGAGACTCATTAGTTAATATCATCTCTTCTCAGCCTTACTTGTACATAATTTATTTTCAATTACTTGTAGATATCTTGTTTTCAATTAATTGTACATAGTCTCCTCATGATTGGTTTTACATATCTTATTTAAAAAATAAAAAAAACATTCAAATATATCAAAAGTACCAAAAACATTCAAATAGCTCAAAAACAACAAAAATATTTCAATTATATGCATTATCCATGCTTTACATTTCTACTACCATGTTAGACTTAAATTTGTTATTCTATTTTAGTTTTTGTCAATTTATCTACAATACCATGCTTCACTTGATCTTCTTTAAGTGTGTGCAGTGACAACTAGATCAATGATTTCTTCACTCTACCCATTGTAGGGGCATCCAACTTATAAATTTGAGACATAAAACAATATATGTACCCCCTAGGGGAATATTATACATGACTAAACCATAAAAGTTATGGAATTCATACACTACACACTATAGTTATCATGATGATGTACATTACATACTCACTTACATAGATTACTATATTGACATTCACTAGTATATAACACTTGTGTATTTCTTAGCATATACCTAGCCTTATACGTCATGTCTTGCATACTTTTACTTCTTACTTTGATTAGTTAGATGTGATTGTATTTTTAACATTTACATGCCTTCCTTTCTTTTTTTGTGTATTTAGATGTGATTTCATTTCTCATTTCCTACTTTATCTCTTATGTTTGCCTTAGGATATTTACCAATGAATTTTGCTTATACTCTTCTATGTGATTGTGGCACTTATGCCAAACATACTTATTTCCAATTATATGTGTGTGTGGAATTTGAACATGCCTTATATTCTTGATTTCCAATTTGAGTGACATGTAACCTTGTGACTTGCTTTCCTAGCCCCTTGACCACTCTTGTATGCTTCTTGCTTCTTGCCTTGTGTTCTTGTTGCTTATTTTCTTCTCACTATTTGCAATGCCATGATCCACATCATGCATTTACTTGATATCTTAGATGCAATGATGGACATCATGTTCAATCCATCCTTGACAACTAAAATCTAACACCTAACATTTCTGATTTCAATTCAGTACATTTGCACATGTTATTACATTGTTATATCTATCTAGGCATATCCCTATTGATCTTACAATCTCCAATACAAACTATGTTATACCTTGAGACATATTTTTGATTATCATTGCTATATCATATATTTTGTAGAATAAAACACTTTCAAGGCTCTTTTTTTAGGATAATCATTATAGGGTTTTTAGTCCTACCCTTAAAAGAGGGGGAAATAAACAGGGGTTTCATCATAGAGATCAGAGCTCCTACCAGTCAAAAAATTAGTTTTAGAACATTTTAAACAATAATCAGAGGTCAAAATAGGTAGAATAGACTAGAAAAATAATGATGATTCTATATCAATAATCATATTTTGCAACGGATAATAGTGCCAGACATGAACAATAATTCTAGATAATAGGGTGTCCTATTTTTAGTACTCCTATCCAAACAACAAAAAACCTAGATTTTTTAGAAATAGATGGAAAAGTAAGCCCAACTATAGTTTTGTCAGATACATTTTAGTTTAGAATCAGTAGTTTTAGTAAAATATTTCTAATAGAATATATCTATAGGGGAATCATGCACGACATGATGGCTCTCACTTCTAGTTTTACATTGGGTAGTTGGTATAACTTCCAGATCAGAATCTATGTTATAGACACTAGTGATTGGGGGTAATGTGTGTAACACATTTATAAGTTATTGGAATCATTTTATAATGGATTTCATATAGTCTTAACCTTCACATTCCCAAGTGGATTCCACATAAGCCTAGTTCTTAGTTTTCGATTGGCTTTCATAGAAGCCTAATTTTCTCCTTCCAAAGTGGCCAAGATTGGCCTAGTTTCTAGTAGACATTTAGATATCCATGACACATTATCAGATTTTATAGCATTTATGGGCTTCAAGATCCATATCATATGACACACATTCATACCAATATTAGTTCATAGCTCCACTTAGTGGTAAATAATGCAGCCAAATGTCTAATTAGCCTTTGTATTCTAGATCCACCTACTTAGAGGGATTAGACACACAATCTAAACATATATTAACACATAAATGATCACATAGGTTCACTTAGTGGGTGAAAATGAAGCTAAAGTGCTATCATTTGCATTCTTGAGCCACTCTTGAGGAATTAATCACTCATCTCCATTTGTGATATTACTCTTGGTACAACACATATCTAGCATCATCCAAAATCAATCAACATCGTAATATGTTTTGTATTAGTTTGCATATCAGGTAAAGTGTATTCATTCCTTTATCTTCCTTTCTCACTTACCTATCTTTGTATACTCTTATTTTATATATAGCATGTCTAATGATAACTAATGTAATATTTGTTTTCTCCTTAAAATTCATACTTTATGATGTGCGATCTCTATGCACTCTTATCATCACATATATTTATGGGATTCACCCTTGCATGTAAGTTCAAGTATGATTTCTACTTTTACTTTATCCTAGTATTTTGATTTGTTACATCACTAAAATAAAGGGGGGGGGGAATGTAGTCATATAAAATATCCAAATTAGTAACTTGAGTGTGGATTGTGACAACCAATATATAGGACCTTCTTACATGCTCTCATGACCCTTCTATACACCTTTTTTCTTATATATGATCATCCATAGACTTTTGAGACCTGATTCAAGCTTAGTAAGGCTCTATTTCCCATACTAATTCCATCCCCCCAAGTATTTAGCCTATAAAATATGAGAACTATGGTTGTACTAAAGTGCTAGACCCTAGAGTGTCCTATTTTTGGTGCTCTTATCCAATCACATTTTAATCCCAAATGACCATTTCCTTTTGATTCCTATTCTTCATTATGTCAAACTAGTGTGAATACATTTAATCCATGACCAATATATCTCTATAAAAACTCATTAAAATTTCATTTCAAATGGGTTGGTAAATATTACAAATCAAGTAAGAATAAAATCAAGATGACCAAGGGAAATTTCTCTATTCTCTGCATACAACCATCTAATACAGCTACAAGCATACTCAAACCCTCACTGTAATCTTTATCCACCTCAAAAACTATTAGTTTGGAATTTTTACATCTACATAACACTATTAGATAAAGTACATCAAGTGGGAGAACTACATATGTCTTGATCCCTCTTTAGAGTATTGGTATGTAGGTAGATTGCCCACATAAAGGGTGTGAATACACATTCAATGCATCTTGGACACACTAAACCCCCTTTTTTATTATGTATTATTAATCACAATGACTATCTAAGGTTTCAGTATTGAATCAACTTTACAAAGAGTTTCATCAACATTTAGGACTTGAAAGTTCATAGGTAGGCTTACATAGGGATAGGGACAAAACCCAAAAAATGAGATCTCTATGACTAGTTTAGACAATAGTGGTAGGACCTAGACTATAGTACTAGACCTTGAATTGTATTATTTTTAATTCTTCTATCCTTTCATGAAATGAAATCTAGATCCAGGTTCATGACACTGTACTAATCCTGCATAACTAGCTTCAACCTCTGTCTTAGCTGTCAAAGTCTAGTTTTAAGTTAATTTGCATTTCTACTTATTTATTTTTATTTTTACAAAGGTTTAAAAGCCATAATAAATTATATAAATCATTACTATAATTATTAAATTATTATTTGCTAATTTATTTATTCTAGACCCTTAACTAAATTATGAATAAGACTCCAATATTCTCAAAACTATTAAATCACTACCTATAGGTCTCATGAGAATGACCCCAACTAGTGTTGAACTAGTAAAATTTATTAGGATCATACCAAGATTTCATAGGACAAGTGGGATCAAGTTCTCAGGGAGAGGCTTTGGTAAAAATTTTAGTAATTCTACTAAGGATAAAGGTTTATGAACATTTATATTATTAATTGAAGAGAAATGAGGATTGGTGATGTGGTTAGGAGGAGAAGCTTGTTCTAAGGATTGGTTAGGAACAATAGTTTGAATAGTGTGAAAGGTATCATAATAATCCATGACACTATCGTTGGTAGCATGATGATTATTTTTCTTGAGTAACATGCAAGTACCCATAAAATGTTGGGATGGATTAAATTTATGCATAAGGAAATCTTGACATTTTTCTTGGATAGTAGCCTCCTTTAAGGTATGTGGAAAGAGAACTTAGTCTTGATATTATAATTTTGGAAAAATAACATTGGTAAAGAGATATAAAAGGTTATCATCGACCATATTATGTTCACATTTATTAGATAATGTTTTCCATCTTTTCATGAAATATTGTGTAGTTTTGGTCTCAAGTTGATTACAATTTATAAAATAGGCCAAGGTATTCTAGGGAAGATCACTAGTTTAGAACTCTTGGACTAGAGAATTAACTAAATCTTCCAAACAAGTAATAGAGTGAGATTTAAATTGATTCTATGAATCTAAAGCATCACCTATGAGAGTTTTTACTAATAGATTGTTAGTGGCAAAGGTATTTAATGTGACCCAATATTTATATAGATTTTTATATGTTTTTCAGTGAAGATTAACATTGACTAACTCATTGTAAAAAATGGTAGGGGTGATACCTCCTATATAAATATTAGAAATTTGAGATGTAAGAGGATCATTTTGAAGATGCTTGATTGTCTTGTTGAAAATAGGAGGTTATGGGATAAGATTACCATGGGAATCTTGAAAAGGATGTGGGGGAACAATTTTATTATGTATTTCCAATGGAATATATTGAGGGTGGGATTGAATATGGATAAGGTGATTTTGTATTTTCATCATGTGATTTGCATTCTTATCTTTAAAATAATTCATTTGATTAAGAGTTTCGAATAGAAAATTATGGGTTTGAGTTGCACTATTAGAATTGTTTGCAGAATTATAATTGGTAGTAGTGGTTTGGGTAACACTATGGGTATTAATAGGTTCTTGAGAAGAATTTTTAGTATGTGAGACACTAGTGGAAAAATTTACTTGTGTGGAAAAATATGGACTAGTAGAGGGATCAAAAGAAGTAGAACTAGAGGCATGATTACCATGGGTAGAAAATGATGCACTAGTGGAATAATTAAGAAGAGTGGGTCATGGAAGAGGCCCACTAGATGTAGAACCTATCATGTTAGTAGAGTTACTAGGAATGGGGGTAGAGGAAATCAAAGAAGATGATGAATTTATGGTATGAGAAGGGTTTAAAATAGAGAGAAGAGGTTGAGAAACAATTAATCTAGTATCCCCAAATTTGTGTGAGAATGTGGCAGAAGGTGAATGAGGTTCTTTGGTTTGACCACTTATCATGAGTTGGTAAATGGTAAAAGGATACTTTACTTTATGTTGAGGGAAATTAGAGATGAATAAGATAATTTTAAGTTTATAATCTAATTTAGTTTGATATTAAAGTGAGAAGAGAAGATTATGAAGCAAAGACGAATGAGGAGGGGTCCCATAGTTTGCAGTGTGAGTGGCTATATGAACATTACTTTCATCTAGGAGAGGAGACGTAATATGATTATGGGAGAACCTATTAGGGTTGTTAAGGGTCATCATATATATTGAATTCAATTCATTATTTTATTCAAATAGGAAGTTCATGATGAGGGAGACAGACTAGATAAGGCAAAGGTGATGCAAAATCAAGTAAATACAAAGGGGTAGATTATTAGAGGTACAATCACTGAGAGGAGTGGGTCAGTTGAATTAGTCAACCTAGATATTTAAATATAAATTACAATCCTTTCAAACTATTTAAACAATCATCATATATCAAATCTATCAAATAACATTAAAAATAGAGCTCATTCAGTCAATGCATACACAAGATCAAACATAGAAGACATAGTTCTTGTGGGAATACCTCATGGGGAATAAAACCCACTCTAAAGCCAAAAAAACATGGAATAATTGTCCTATAATAAATTACAAACAAGATATTTGTCATCTCATTATACCAACAAACCTTGATCATACCCTTCTGACCAAAGGGCTTTAGTGAAACACATGTTTCATAGAGAGTAATTACCTCTAGAGAAGATCAAGTCCTTTATACCTTCCTTTTAACACTTCCACCCTAGTACTAATGTATTCAACACCTAATGATATATATCTATTTATATAACCCCTTCACAAACTCTCTCTCTCTCTCTCTCTCTCTCTCTCATATAGGCCTTTCACATAAGAATGTCATAATCTCTCTCCTTCTTCACTCAAACTATCCTCATATGCACACTCAAAATATGAGAGAATTTTTTTAACATCATAAATATGACCTATAGGTCATACACACAATCATTAATTTTATCTAATCATCAATACATCAACTGGTCACTCTACCTCTCCTTTACTCCAAAACTCTCACATACACCTTGCAAAGTCTTATATAAAGTCTCACACACAAGTATAGAAACCAACATATTTAGTTTCACTATATATAGATAATTCACAAATTATAAAGTAAAAAATCTTTCCTCATTGGCTAAATTACATGATCCCATCCTTTAGTCATCTCACATGGGTCACACTTAAGCACAATCCACTCTCAAATAGGCCTAAGTCACTTTTTAGGTCCGATAGAGACCCATTCACATTTTGATACATATCTAAAAGAAATAAGAAAACATGACCACTTTAAAGTACATGGTCCACTCCTTATGTCCCCTTAGACATCCTCAATTGATCATAGTCAACTTTTCTCACATTTGTGTATTCTCAAACAACTCAAACACTAAATGGTTCATAGGAACATCATGAATGAACACACAATCAACTTCTTAAGCATTATTCATACTCAAGATAGATTTATCACACCTTAAAAAACACATAGAGAATCATTATGTAGTATAAAACACTACCCAATATCCAATTCATCATGAAATATTGAAACAACATTATCAAAATCTTGAACATCCTTCTCGAGTCACTTACAGAACATAATAGAACACACAATCAACTTTGTAACTTCATAAATTTGATTGTAAACACTTATAGATCTTGAAATTTACATTGATAGATGAAACATAGAGTCATATACATATTTTATTTTTATACCATGGTAAAATTCTAATTTTATTTAAATTTATGGCCTAGAAACTAGACACTATTCTTTCCTTCATAAATTCAAATATTCTAATGGAAATGGTGAAAATTAAACTTTAGACAATATTATCACATCTCATGCTCTCACATATTTATATTGGCCATACATCTTAGATATTATTATAATTTTAATATATACTGTTCCAATTCCTAAATGTTAAACTTCTAACATTTGACCTCATCTAATGCAATCTGGCAACTTTGACTCTATGTGTACCATCGATCTTCTATACATAGCTAGGCCTTTAACATTGCTAAACAAATATCACTTTAACCTCTTAAATTTAATATGAACCATTGATATATATCTATATTATTACCCACTCACCATTTATCCTTGAAATAATATTGATATTTATCTCTTCTCAATGTTAAACAATGAACACTTGGCACCATCTTGCAGCATCGTAACATCTGAGAATAAACACACTCCATTGATCTTTTTGTGAGGATCTCTATTTTTATCTAGTTTAAGCATAAAAAAAATTGACCTCTTTGAATTTTTATGAATTATATATCTATATGTAAAAAATCTCATGCACCATTGGATATTCATCTAATCATGATCATTAATTTCATGTAGATTTGGCTGAGTATGGGAACCATTGAAATATTCCTATAAAGACAAATTTGCACCTCCATATATTTTTATTTGCTCAAGTGCATGTTTTGGAATTTGTACTATATGATATCCTCACATAGGATAATACAACCATGTGTCAACATAATCCTATAACCCTCACACATGTGAGATATAATGACATTAAAATCCCTCATATTTATATATCATAGAGGCAAATTGTGTCAAAAACTTCCTAAAAATCCAACTTTGAACATGAATATCTTTTAATGAATTTTAGTGCATGAATTTAAATTTAGCACATATCAACTAGAAAAAAAAATTGAACAAACCCATATGATCACATTCTCCCAAAACATACACATGTGTGAGATATTCTTATATCAAAATTATTACATGACTCTTTCTTGCCTCATGAAAATTTGGCTATGGGAAAACATTATCAAACTACTTGGGAGCCCAACTTTACACTTTCATATCTTTTGATATAATTTTTTTCATGAAATAAAATTGAGAACATAAATATAGGCACAAATATAATCATAAACATATGACCAAATAAACCTGAATCATCCATACATGGTAATGGTGATGTCATCAAACTACTTACACATATTTTTTTCCATTGGACCGAAAATGTTTAGATGAAAACTATGGACTATTAGATGAATTCCACTCATGAAAATAAGAAATAAAAGCATATAATACATGTTATGAGACTTATTTCACATCCTTAAATCACCATACTCATCCTTAAACATCTATAACCATGCCAAAACTGAAGATCAAATAAGAATACTAGGAAAAACACATTGCACACTTTGTCATTATCCCTTAGACTATCAAGTTACTTTATCCACTCATTTGGACACTCCATGAAATCATAGTTGCATCATTTAAATCTCTAAAAAAATATTCTCCTTTGTCATTGATGTCAAAAACCATCACATAGTAATATACAACTCAACTTCCTTCTCTCTCTTCAAGCACTCCAACAAATTAAACCTTTTGCCCCTTTGACACAATGACAAATCGAGTACCAACTGATCTTGAGGACCTAAAAAGACCATAAATAGGAAATACCACCTTATAAAGATGATAAAAAATCCTTTATTTGATCCTACCTCTTTTTGATTTGATAACATCCTCTTGCCACAATCCAACACTCTCTTCAACCAAGCACTATAACCAATGAAGAAATAACACACAAAAGTATTGACATCTATTATAACATACCAAAAATCATCTAATAGGTACTCCACATAAGATATCTAAGCCATTTCATCACTTGATAATCTTTAGATCTCCATACACAATGAAGATCCATCAAACAAACTTACTAGCCTTCTATTATAAGACACTTTCATGACCACCAACTCTGCATTTGCACTATAGCTTCTTTACAAAACTCTAGAGCAAGCTCATGAAATTGTTGCTCCTCATTCAAAAAAATACATTATATTGATTCATATAGAAATAAATGACACCCAAACTTTGTCTTAGATACTCAAATGTATCTTTTGATAATGGTTGTGTTGTAGTAACTATATGCTACTCTTTTGTAGGTACATACTCTAACTTAACACTTTGATTACTCACTTTTTCTCTCAAGAAATGATATCTAATAGTAATGTTCTTATTTTTTGAGTTCATAAAAGGATTATTTGAGATAAAAATTACACTAATGTTTTCAAAATAGATAGGGCAAGGTCCATTTTGTCTTACCTTATAATGTTCTATAATTTGTTTCATCCACATGACTTTTACACAAAAAGAAGTAGTTGTTATATATTTAGATTCTAAAGTTGATAGAGACACTAAGGATTGATTATTTCTTAGCCAAGACATCAAGAATTTCACCATGAATAATACCCCACCACCACTACTCCTATCATCCACACATCATGCCCAATCTGCAATAGTACAAGATTTCAAAAAGAATTATTCAATCCTAGGTTACCATAAACTATACTCTATGGTGCCTTTGAGATATCTCAAGATACTTTTGACTAATTTTAAGTAATATTTTGTAGGGTCATATTTAAACCTTCATACAAGACCCACTGCTTGCATGATATCAAGATTATAATTAGTAGAGTATAAAATATTTCCAATCATGGATCTAAACAAAGTTTGATCAAATTGTGGTATGTCATCTAGTTTACTTAACTTGCACACTGTGATCATTGGAGTATCCATTAGATTATAATCCATCATGTCAAACTTCCTTAGAATATCATTTATGTATTTATCTTGTGAAATGAATATCCCTACATCAAATTGACTAATCTGTAGTCTTAAGAAGAAAGATAGTTATCTCAGCATTGACCTTTCAAACTTAGTATTCATAGTATCTACAAATTCTTTACTCATTTTATCATTTTTAGATCTAAAAACTTTGTCATTAACATATAAAACAACTATAAATTGATGATTTCCTTATGTATTAATTTAAAAATTACTATCAACTACCCTATTTATAAAACCTTGACTCTAAATATACTTATCTAACTTATCATACAAAGCTCTAGGATCTTGTTTAACACCATATAAAGCCTTATTCAGTTTACACACAAAATCTTGATTACTTGACATGAAGTATCCATCAGGTAACTCAGTATAAACTTCTTCTTCTAAGTTTCCATTCAATAATATATATTTCACATTCATTTGGTATACCTTAAAACCTTTAAATCGTACGTATGCCAAGAAGAGTCCAATTACTTCCATTCTTACCACAAGAGTAAAAATCTCATCAAAATATATTATTTCAACTTGAGCATATACTTTACAAACCAACCTAGCTTTTTTCCTTGTGACTTGTCCTTGCTCATTCATATTATTTTTAAAAACCCACGTGGTACATATCACATTTTTATCTTTTGGTCTATGAACTAAGTCCCAGGTTTCATTCCTTTTTATTTGATCAATTTCTTCATATAGTGCATCATTCCAACTTTCCTATTTTATAGCTTCCATGAATTTTTTGGGTTAAATCATAGACAATAGAGCTAATTATTATTGATTTTTATTAATCAACATTCTCCTTCTAGTCTGCAACCTTGCACCAACATTTCTAATAATTTGAGAGATTGGATGATCTTTATGAATTCTTCTAGATCAAGCTTTATAATCTTGTCTTTCTTCCTCCTCTTCATCTTCATCATATGTTTGAATATATAACTCATCATTATTAGAAATAACATTTTGAATTGAGTCATTTACCTACAATTTTGGCTTCTTAACTCTACTAGTCTCATATACCCTTACATTTGAACTTTCAACAATCTTGTGAAGTCTCTTGTTTAAGCACCTATATTTAGTACTAATAGAAGAGTAACCTAAGAAGATTCCCTCATCATACCTTGAATCAAATTTTTCAAGATTCTCTTCATCTATTATGATGAAACATCTACTCCCAAACACTCTAATTTTTTTGAAATTAGCTACTATATTCTTCCATAACTCATAAGGAGTCTTATCACTATTTTCTATGTTTTGACACATGTTTAAGATGTAAAATATAGTGTTGGCTACCTATTCCCAATAACCATATGATATTTTGGAATCTTTAAGCATGGTTCTACTCATATCTTGAACAATCCTATTCTTATTTATAGCAGTATAATATTTTATCCTTATCCCTTATTTTCATAAAAAATTATTAAATTCATGAGACCAAAACTCACCTTGTCTATCTAATCTTACACACTTAATCTTTGACCCTTTATCATTTTCTACAAGTACTTTGAATTCCATAATTTTTTCAAAAGATTCTCATTTTTATTTAAGATAAAATATCCAAGTCATCCTAGTAAAATCATCAATGAGAAGTATGAAGTAGCTATTAACTTGAAAACGTTTGGTTCTCATAAGTCCACATAGATTAGTGTGGATCAACTCTAATAGCTTTGTAGTGAAGAAATTCTTGGATTTTTATGTTCTTTTGGTTTGTTTCCCATGGAGACATGCCTTTGAAAGAGAATGAGGAATCTTAGAAATCTTGGGAATATACCTTACGAACCCCCTTGAACTAATATTTAACATGTTATCAAAATTTATATGTCCAATCCTTCTATGCCAAAGCTAGATTTATTCAAATTGAATCATTAAAAACTCCTCATCTTCATATTTATGAAATAAATACATATTTTTATCTATTTTATAAACTTTTGAAACTAATTTTCCATCCTTTCCTACTTCAAAAACATCATCATGAAAAGTTACAACATTTCCTTGCTTACACATTTGGCTTACACTTAAAAGATTCTATTTAAAACCTTCAACATATAAGACATTCTCAGTCCTAGAATGACCATTATACAAACTCATAGTACCTTTTATAACTATGTTAGCATATTTTTTGTCACCAAATCTCACTAAACCAAGTTTGGTCTTCCTAATAGAGATAAACTTGTTCTTGTCTCCTATCATATGATTTGAGCATCCACTATCTATGAACCATCTCTTGTTCCCATATTCTTGAGTATGCAAGGATAATTAAACAAACATTGAATCTTATTTTGGTGGACCACTTGAATTCTACTTATTTTCTTCTTCAATCTAAGACTTAGTCTTCTTCAACCATTTGATGGTATTAGTGAACTATATATCTTTTTTTTAAATATCTTTTATAGTTTTTTCCTATATGACCTTGTTGGTTAAAATTGTAGGATAAAAGATTCCTTTTGATATCTATAGATAGATCACAATCCATATATCTATGACCAAATTGATTGTAGGAGAATTAGTACACATTGATGACATCATTCAAATTTGACCTACAATTATCTCGATCATTACATATCCATGAATTTTCATTCTTAACCCTTTTGGTGGAGTTGAAATCCATTTTATCCTTAGATAAGAGCACATTGAGTAAGTCATGACTTTATTTTAAAATTATTTCTCCCTTTAGTCGAGACCATTAACCATCATGACCTACAAATTATTGACTATTTAATATAGATATTTCACTTCAATCTTCATATCATCCATTCTTGAATTGACATTTCATAAAGCACATACTAGTTTGTCTTGAAGATAATACTTAGCCTCTTTGTCAACCATTGTACATTTGATTAGTGGTTAAACTTACAAAAAGGACTTGCTTTGATACCAATTGTTTAAGGTATAATCATTAAAGGGGGGAGTAAATCAATTAGCCTAGATATTTAAATCTTAATTCTAATCATTTCAAACTATTTAAATAATCAACAAATATCAACTTGAGCAATCAAAATTAATAAGAGAGCTCATTCAATCAATGTATACATAAGATCAAACACATAACACATAGTTCATATGGGAAACCCTCATGGGAAATAAAACCCACTCTCAAGCTTGTAACACATAGACTAATTATCCTATAATAAATTACAAACAAGAGACTAATCAACTCTTTTAGACCAACAAACCTTGATCATATCCTCCTGACCAAAGGCCTTTAGTGAGCCTCCTATATCACAAGGAGAAAATACCACTAAAAAATACCAAGTCATTTAGACCCATATTTGAACACTTATAACTTAGTAATAATGTCTTCAACAACTGATGATGGATCCCTATTTATTTAACTGATACACAGACTCTCTATCTCATACATGCCTCTCATATAGGCATGTTATAATCTCTCTCCTTCTTCACTCAAACTATCCTCATATGCATACTCAGACCTCTTCACATATCTTCAAAATATAAGAGAAATTTTATGAAATAATAAATATGACCTACATTTCATACACAAAGTCATCAATCTACTCTACTCATAAATTCATCAACTAGGCACTCTACCTCTCCATTGCACAACTCTCACATACACCTTGCATGAGTCTTCTCTAAATTCTAGAAACCAACACATTTGGTTTCACTATATATATAGCACTAATAAATTCTCAAGTAAAAAATATTTCCTTGTTGGCCAAAATACATGGCTTCATCTTTAAGGCATCTCACATAGGTAACACTTAAGCACAATCCACTCTTAAATAGGCCTAAGTCACTTTTTAGGTCCTATGGAGACCCATTTAATTTTTGGTAGATATTATAAAAAATAAGAACATGCGACCACTTTAAAATACATGGGTCCACTCATTATGTACCCTTATACATCGTCAATTGATTATAGTCATTTTTATCACTTTTTCATATGCTTAAACAACTCAAACATTGACCTAGTTTGTAGGAACATCATGAAGAAACACATACATATATTCTTAAGCATTATTCATACTCAAGATAGATTTATCACACCTCAAAAAGCCACATAGAGAATACTTATGTAGTCTAAAAAACTCCCCAATTTCTAATTGATCATGAGATATCGAAACAACATCAGAATGAACTCAAACATCCTTCTCAAGTCACTTACAAAACACAATCAAACATAGTCAACTTTGGACCTTCATAAAATTGATTGTACACACTTTCAGATCTTCAAATTTATGTTTATAAATGAACCTTCAAGTCATCTACATATTTTATTTTTATACCATGGTTAAATTATGCTAAGATTGAATTTTATTGCCTAAAAATTAGACACTGGTCTTTCCTCTAAAAATTCAAATATTCAAATTAAAACTTTCACAGTTAAACATTAGATAATATGGTTGCATCTCATGCTCTTGAATATTCATATTGATCATAAACCATTGATATTATTTGATATTTAACACATATTGAACCAATGACCAAATTTTAAACTTATAATAGTTTATCTCATCTCATGTAATATGGTAACTTTGACTCAACATGCATCGTTGATCTTCTATACATAGCTTAGTATTTAACAATGTTAAACAACTATCACTTTGACCTATTGAATTTAATGTGCACTATAGATATTTATTTGTATAATCACCAACTCACCATTGATCCTTGAATAAGCTTTATATTTATCTCTTCTCAATTTTAAATAAAATATAATTCGACCCATCTCATAGCATCCTAACATATTGGAATAAAAATCCTCCATTGATCCTTTTGTAAGGAGCTTGATCTTTAACAAATTCAAGCATCAAAAACTTTTAATTATTAAAATTTTGGTGTACCATAGATATATATGTATGAATTATATTTAACCATTATATCTCTGTATTTTCCCAATCATCAAATTTGTAAATATATGGCTAAGTATGGGAACCATTTCAATATGCCTAGAAGGCCAAATTTGCACGTCTATATCTTTTACTTCACTCAAGTGCATGTTTTGAAATTTAGATAATATGATATCATCACATAGGATAATACAAAAAAGTGTAAATTTAATCATGTAATCCTCACATGTGTGAGATATAATGACATTAAAATGCCTCATTAGATTTATCTATCATAGAGCCAACTTGTGTCAAAAACTGCCTGAAAGGCCATTTTTTAACATGCATATCTTTTGATGTGCTTAAGTGAATGACCTAAAATTTACCACATATCAACTAAGAAAAAAATAAATAAACACATATGATCACTTTATCTTTAAATGTCCACACATGTGATATATTCCTATATCAAAATGATTACTCAACTCTTTTTTACCTCATGCAAATTTGGCTAAGTATGGGAAAATATTGTCAAATTGCCTAGGAGACCAACTTTGCACTTGTATATATTTTTTTTTCACTTCATTGCATGACCTAAAATTGATAACATAGAAACTATTAATAAATTATATTACAACCATATGACCAAATCCCCCTAACTCTTCCACATGTGGTAATGGTGATGTCATCAAATTGCTTACTCATATTTTCTACCAATGGACCCAAAATATGTAGATGAAAAATATGGACTATTAGATTAATTTAACTCATGAAAACAAGTGTTAAAATAATATAAGACATCTTATGAGACCTCTTTCACATCCTTAAGTAACCATAGTCATCCCTAAACATCTATAACGATGTCAAAATTGAAGATCAACCAAGCATACTTCAATCATACTAGGACAAGAACATTGCACACTTTGTCATTATCACTTAAAATATAAAGGAAATTTATCCACTCACTTGGACACATTTATGACATCATCATGACATAATTGATAACTTTCCAACAAAAATAGGATTATAGAGTTGATTAGGTCAACCTAGTATTGGAAATAGTGTTTGAAAAATGGGTAAATAAGGATATAGAGTTGACAAGGTTGACCTAGTACTAGAAACTGAGATAGAAAATAACCCAATAAATATTTAGAGTCCACATGGTTGAATTAGTACTATATCTTCAGGGGTAGAAAATAATACTAGGTCAACTAGGTCAACTTAGTATTGTAGGTGGAGAAAATAGATAATTTATAAGAGATTATGTTGAACATAATGACATTATAGTGAAAGAAAGGATTTTTTTTTTGCAATGTAATTTTAAATCAAGAAATGAATGTAAACACATAATTAGTTGGGTCAATTCAGATGATCCAATTGAGGTACACAACATAAAACCTTGGATCAATGCTGGTCAATGAAATTTTTTGAAATATAACCTATAATAAGGAAAGATAAAGCAATCAACAAAAAACCAAATGCTAACTAAGTGGTCATCTTGAATACTATTAGATTATTAGATTATTATTTTAATAATGATAGGGAAGTTGGCTAAAGTAGGGAACTAGAAATAAATCTATGGATGGTTTTGGGACATTTAGGCTGAAATGGATCTATGTTGGTAATGGTACTAGCTTGGTATTGTGGCCTACCCCCTCACTTTATAATCACATAATGATAATGGTGTGATTTAATTTACCAATATATATCATTGACCATGTGTTTATGCTTGTCCAAAAAACCAAGTTAGCTTCCCCTTTTATGATTAAATCCATGTAGGTAGGCTTTGTGTAGATAAATGTTTAAATGCATTTTGAATTTATGTGATTCTATATTGTGTTAAAAAAAGAGAAAAAAAATGCAACTAAATGGTATATTAAAAAACCACATAATTAGACTATGTGACTTATTCCAAGAATGTAAGAAACTAAAAGTGAAAGTATGAATTAACTTATAGCATATAGTTATTAATTCCAAATTGAAACATAGTGTAGTCTCATTTCAAATGATAGTGTTTGCATATATTACAAAATAAAGTCGATAGTGTCGCTATTGTAATTTTTAAGAATGGATCTTTAAGAACTATATTGATAGGGTTGACCTAGTCTTTTTGATAAAAGATAAAATACAAAACTAGGTCAACTTGATCAACCTAGTTTGCTCTAAAAGGGTAATTTTAAATACTTTAAACTATACAAAATAGAAATGTAAGAAATAAATAAAATGAAAGAGAAAGAGAAAGGAACCTTGGTTATTTGGAATATTCAAAGGAATGTGAGATTGATGTTGAAGTGCTTTGAATGTTAATTGTAAATTATGCCAACTGTGTCAACTGGGTTGACCTAGTTCTATAGTGCACTATTTATTGAACCCTATGAAGATGAATATACTAGCTTGGTTTACCTAATATGTTTTTTAGAAGCTATTTGGAATACAATATTAGCTTTTTCAACCTCGTATGTTTTTTGGAGCTGAATGTGAGAATTGTGTTGACCTATTAAACCGAATAGCTTGTTTAGAAGTGAAACCTTGTACTGTGTTGACCTATTTGATCTAATAACTTGTATCTAATGAATACTTACATATAAATGATAGAGTTGCTTTGATGTGATTGTGTTTTAAACTTTCTCATAGAATTTAGAAACTATACTAGCCCTATCAACTTAGTATCACAAATATAGGAAAAATAATAAATAAAATGATAGAAAATGAAAAATCTAAAAGAAAACTTGAAAAGGTTAGATTCACATCAGGTTCACTAGAATGTATGCAATTGTAAATTCATCACATCTATATATCAATCCTAACTCAGAGAATATATATCCTACTTACACTTCTAACTGGGAATACATTAGATTATCAGGAACATGACCATTATGCAGATTGGCTAAACCAAATTACGGGATCTCTTATAACAAAATAATACTAGGGAGGGTTCTAAATCCTCAATTCAAGTAAAATCATGCAGTAAACATAACTAAGCCTTATATTTTCATATTCACTATACTAATAATAAGTAAAACAAAGAAATTTAATATAGTGCTCACCAAAGCTCATGGTACAAAGTGTGGGTAATAAACACTAAAAGTAAGAATGCATAGAAGACATATACTCATGTCATTGTATAAAGAGTCTTAATGCATAAAATATAAGTACAAATACATATCTATCTAATCTTATAAAGGAGGAACAAAGTTAGGAATACTTACCTTTGATGACTAATCTATTAAGCCTAAATCTCTTCCTTGGTCAAGGTGCTTCACAAGAGGTTGTTGTGGTATGTAAGGATGAAAAGGATAAATCAACTCTAAGATTAAAAACCTATCAATGCATCCAAAACAACTTCTCCACAAGATAATATCCATATCTCTAAAGAAACTATGAAACCCTAAGCTTGATCCTCAAGTATAATGGTAGATAAGATGATGCATAATGGCTCTTATTTCTCTTATCTAAATAATGGAAAAATTATCTTGTATATTTAGGAAGATTTAACCCTACACCAATCTAAAAGTTTTGAATGACAGGGTCCACCATATCGACCTAGTACTGATATTGACAAAAAGTCATTAGGTCATGAGCTAGGTTGTCCAAGATCTGACCTATACCATAAATGAATTTTACCAATAAAAGTACAAGATCGACCCAGTCGACCTAGTACTCTAAAATGTCAAAAGGGATTTTAGACTAGGAAAAAGGGGGTGAAAAGTGGGAAATTATTAGAGGAATATACAAGAGAGAATAAAAAGATTAGGGGAATGGATTTTAGGAGATAATTGTGTAGATAACAAGTAGAAAAAGGGAAAATAATCCTTTGAAGCAACAATGGTTTGCCCACCCCTTTCTTGGTGCACCCCTTAAGGTGTGCACTTAGAAAGGTAGAGACTTGATGGTTCATAAAAGATAAAGAGTGTCAGTAATTTATAAAAGTTTTAAAATATTATGTGTATATAGTTAAAAAAACATAAGTTGAGAAATAAATGATCTTGTAAATCCTTAATGAAAATTATAAACGAGTTTCCTTTGCACCAATTATTAATTTTTCATTGTATGTATGGTGTAAAGGAATGGAGGATGGAATACCCATATTTTTACTCTCTCTTTCATCTGCATGCCATTCATATATTTTATGACATTTATTTTATAATCCTTACAAGAAATGGAAGTTTTAATAATGCACTACTTCCATTGAGCACATTTTTTACATCCATGGAAACCTCCATGTTTTATTTTTAGGGCTTTAGTTACAAGGTATCTCTTTTTGGTCAATTAATTTCTAAAATTAATATGGTACATGATTAAATAAAAATGTAATTATAATTAATATGAGATATAATTATTTTCCTCCTTTCTATTTATTTATTTAGTTGTATATAACACATTTTTTCATTATTATGGGTGAAGGGTGTCGACTGAGGCATAAAATCCTACTTAAAGAGGAGGGAAAAATCTGACATAGATAATAATAATAGTTTATTTTAATTTATTTTTAAATACATTTAAACTTTTACTATTTTTATGATTTGCATTGAATTTATCTAAAATATAGTGATATAATACATGTGTAGTTTCAATTTATAGAAGTAGAATGGATAAATAAATATTTTTAATTTATATAAGTAGAATGGAGAGAGAAATAATTTATCTATAGTATGCATAGGTATTATGGGATGTAAAGAAGATCCATTCTCTACTCCTAATCTCACAAAGTATGTACCCCACTATGAATTAATTGAACACAATTTTTTCCTTTCATATGCATCTATAACACACCTTATAAATTTTTGCTACCTTTTATTAGCCTCCCATTATAGGTTTAATTAGACACATAATTATTCAAAAAATACTAATTTTTTAATTTTTTTTACAGACTGACATGAATGCTCTCTATCATAAAAATATTATTAAAATGTTGTTTGAAATAGAGTGAAAAACTCTCCATAGTTATCAAAATATGTTTTAAAATAATAATAATAAATTTATGATAATCAAATAAGATGTCAATGTTATATATATATATATATATATATATATATATATATATATATATATATATATATATAATATTTTAGGTCCTTTGAAATTTAATCTAGGTTTTGCATATTATTCATAACATTGGAAACTAAGTTTTAATTTTTTTGCATTATTATTAAATGGGATTCTCACCAATCAAATAATGGATATATATGAAATATAACATGAAAAAAATAATAGTGATATGTGATTTATTAGAGCATAATGATCTATATTTTATATCTTTATTGATATTTTTTTACAAATATTATTTCTATTTTGAGATAGGATGACAAATCTATATTTAAAATATTTTTTGAGGTCTATGATGGAAATAATTTAAGTGTTGTTTTAGATTAAGATAAAAACAGGTTTTGAAGGGACCCCGAAACACTGTACAAATAAAAAAATGAAAAGCATTACAAACTGCCAAAAAGGCAAACACACTAAAAAATAGTTACAAACCCATGTTTTCCAAGGGCCTAAAACCTTGAAGATAAACTAGTTAAAGCACCCCAAGATTCACAAGGACCTAGAAACTGAACAAAACCAAGATTACAACCTAAAAACTAGCACCCCCCAAAACACATAGTCAAGGGACATGCTCACGAATGGCCACCTTCAAATTATCCTTAGCAAGGCCCACCTACCTACCTTAGCACCAAAATGATGAAGGCCGACCTACCATACCCATCAAATAAGTGAGCAAGGCTCCCCCACGGCTTAGGACTTCTCTATTAATCCCCAAAAAGGGTGATGTGGCTCAAACACAAACCACTGAGGGAATAGAGTTACCCCTAAAATAACACACAGTAAGAAGACCTTAGCATTTAAGCACCATGTTCCAACGTACTGCCTAAACCAGATAACACCACCAACAAAAAGACTACCCCCAGACCCGTCGCCACCACCAGCTAACCCATCCACCCAAAAATCTGCAAAGATCTCCCCCTTAACATAGAGGAATCACCACCATGGAATTAAAGTTGTTCCAAAAAAAACCTTGATCCACTTAGATCAAGGTAATGGTTAGCACGGTGGCCACACAATAGAGCTTCGAGGTAGAAAAATAGACCCACAGAAATTAACAAAAAAACATTCTGCTTCGCACCCCAACATCGTTGATCCCACCATCCATGGATAGAGATCTGGTCTCCAAAAAGGAGCAGGGAAGCATCCATAGAGGTTAGGGTTCAGGCCGCATCCGCGTCCATGCTCCCTCCTGTCCGCGCTCTCCTACATTCATAGATTTATAATTTTAGTGTTGTTAAGTGGAAGCCATAATGTGTATATTTCATATGAATAAAGAATATAATTTATATAAAATAATAGTATGTTGATGTTTAACACTTTAGTGAACTCACGATCAATAATTAACATAACACACTAATTGAATCCATGTAACAAAGCATCAAATGTTCACTAATTCAATCCATCTATTCCCTTTGTTTATTGTGCATATTTTTGTGTGTTTAAATTTACCTTAAGTATAATTTTATTAAGATTGAAATTGAGATCTGAAGTCATGATATAATTCATCTAAGTTATTCTATTACCACCATAAGGACCAACATATACATTAGCTACACAAAAACTTTCCTAAAATTTATACAAATAAAAAAGGAAATGTACAAAAAGTCCCCAAGGAAAGGATTGGTGGGAATGTTGTGTTTACCTATAAATATGTCATTGGATCATGGTCCATATTTTATAATGGTATATTATCTATATAATTTCTCATCCTTATGTAATAGAGTTTCCTCAACCCAAGAAAGTTGTTTCATGAAATAGAATCATGTCAATATGCACTAATCTTGATTTATCTCTTAGGTATTATAATTTATTAGGAACACCCAAGCCTATTATATTCAATGGTAATATCCTAATCATGCCAATTAATTAGTATCAAAAAAAATCCTATCATATTTTAATTACATGTTCTATTGTTATTAACCTCTCTAATATGCTATTTTTTCTATATTGGTTTGTTGGGGTTGGTATCTATGTATGTTTGTCTAGGGTACATCAAAGGCTTCCATTTCTTTATTTTTTTATTTATATATTTTATCATGAGTATAATATGTAATAAAAAATTTAGTTTACCCTTTTTATTCTTTCTTGTAGTTGAAATAGTTGTAAATGAAGTGAACTGAATGTGTTCCTTTAGATTTGTTTTACTATTATTTATGTATCTGATTTTTAGAGATAATTTTTGTGCTTGAACACTAGTATTAGCTATTTATATTTGAATTTAGAACCTAAAATGAGAACACAATTTTTATAATGCTCCACCTTAATTATGGGGAATTCATCTCAAATATTAATTTTTATTTTTCAAAACTCTATTGTTAAAACTTTGTTTAAAATTATTAGTATAAAACAAATGCAATTATATTAAATATTATGTAAAAAATTTTGTTGTGTTTTACATAAGTAGACAAATCTAGAAACAAATTATAGAAAACTTGAAACACATATATGATCTTATAATATATTTTTGCGTCCCCATTCCTTAACTTAATAGTTAGAATACAAGACTATAAAAAACCCATATTTAATGTAGAAATTACAAATGTTTCAACACATAAAGTTTGAAGTATTACAATTAAAGAGTATGGTTACCTAAATAACACATTATATTAAGAGGGATTATTTTTATTTTATTATTATTAATTTTTTTATACCATTAATACATATATTAATTAAGTTATATGGACCCAATCCCACTAATAATTAAATTTAAACCCACATACAATATAATCTATCTGATGTTATAGTAACTGAACACTTATGTACAATAATGTTTATAAATTAATCTTAATGAAGCATAACAAAGGACTCATTATCCCCTTTTTAGATAAATAATTATTAATAAAATTTAGAATTGAAATAGTTAAAGTATATTCAATCTTTAATACATTAATCTCTCAAATACATATTCTATTTTCTTCATTTCTATATAGTAATGTAAAAAAATACAATAAAGTACTTCTTTCCATATAATAAAAAATTTATATACAAGGCATTATAAATAAAAGTATAATATTTTCAATAATAATTTAATTTAGACATTCAGATTTTAATCACACAGAATACTATAAGATTTACAATAATTATTTTATTAAAAAATTCAAGTTTTGACCACAACTTATATATTTCCATAATCTTTCAATGGTAAAAAAAATAATAAGAAAAATCAATTACTCAATCCAAAATCCACACTAAATTTCATTTGTCAGTGTTTTCATAGTCTTTTACATCAATTATATCACAATATCTATAAAAAATAATGTTCGCCTCTAAGCTATGTGTTGTAATCAAGCATCTGCGGTCCCCATCACCTCCCATGCACAAATTATTTTTCAATAACTATAATATAGATTACAAGATTCCTAATTTCAAAAAATAATATTTTAAAGTTTAAAAAATGCAATCATAAATTAGAAAATCAATAAAAATCTATGGGTATTCTAAAAATTAAGGATGGAGAAAAATAATAATATAATAAATAATTTTTAAGATTTACCCTTTGCATCCAATTATTCATATTAAAAAACCATTAAATTATATATAAAAAAATCCTAAGGTAACTAAAATTCAACCCCACATAGGCCCCAAACTCCACCTAAATCCCATTCCATCTTCCCTAATTATAAAATGCATTAATAATAATTTACACATTGAAAAGTGAATCCCTTCACACATTTTATTCATAATAATTCAAAAAAATTCAACACAATATTTCACACATTTATACAAAAAAAATGCATGACAAGAACACCAATATTTTATACACTTTTACATAGGATAAAAATATAGATCTTACTCGAAACACCTTTTCAATGTTTTTCTCTTTCTTGTCATATACTCTTACAATTCATCTATTTTCTCCCACTCTATTTCCTTTTACTATAACTAGACTCTATGATGGAGAAAATAAGGCATAATAAAATAATATAATTATAAAGGGGAGTAATATTGGTGAAAAAATAATTGTGCACCTTTAGTTAAGTTAAATTATGAAGTAATATTTTCCACTAAATTTAGTTAGTTTGTTCACATATCCAAGTATGCATTTAATTCTTACCTACCTCAAATGTTCCAACATAATTAGATGCCACATTTAATGTGAACAATAGGAAAATATAAGCAAAGGTGTGACTTTGGTATATATTATCTACTCATCCTTTTTATTTCACACACCAAAAATACATACAAATAAATACTTAAATTTAATAGAATAATATGTAATATATTGTTTCACATTTTAGTTATCTTTTTGTTAATCTCCTACGTGAGTTATGATTATATTTATATTTAATCCTGGATAGACTATATGTTAATTAGGTACTAGATCCATTGATTACTAACTCTATCAATTACTTTATTTTTTAGCGATTTTTTTAGAGTCAACTTTGGAGTAAAGAAAAACCACCAGTTGCATTATAAAGGTAAAAAAACATAGGGATTGACTATAAACACCATATAGGTTTTCAATAGGAATTCACTAATTTTTTGAAGGTCCTAAAGATCGCATTTGGATACAATAAGTACTATCATGATGGAAAAAAAATTATATGGTTTTACCACATTTTCTAGGTCATTTTTTGCATTTTTGGCAATAGGTCCATAATATCCATTAATAACTATATACTTTACATATGTATGTACCCTACTAAATGTGCACTAAATATCCTCATATTACTTGTACATGTGGTGTATTTTTAGCTTCCACATCATAGACCTACATATCTATTTATCACCCAATATATGACATTTTTATGTAATTTTTTGACCCCAAATGTCTAGTATACACCACTTGATCCTTCAATTTAGACCTATGTTCACTTCAGAGGTGATATCTCATGATCAAAGCAACTTGTGATGCTCCCTTTTTGACATACTTATGTTTTTGATAAGTAATCATTTAAGGTAATTTTAGGTATCAGTGTTTTATTATATAAAATTTATCTCAATGATACCCTATGGAAGACCTCATTCAATCACCTTCTTGGGCTCATATCTTGAGTTCTATTTGGCCCTTTTTCAGTTGTTTTCTTTCAAAATATAAATATTATTAAGTTATACATTGTGGTGTGGTAATTTATGAAATTTATGAGTGGATTTTAGGATGAATCTTTTATTTCACTTATCTGGTGACATTTTGGAAGAACCTTTTTTAGTTCATTTTTATTGCATTAGAAAATGTAATGGTGACTTTCTTGTGCATTTTGGAAAATTTTTTTGGATATCATTTTGTTAAAGGATATAATGTGGGGTCCTATCTAATAAGTGGTTATACCCTAAAAAATAAATTTCAAATACTTTTTACCTCTCTCCTATAAATATGTTATGAGCCATATTGTTTACGTATAGTCTCATTTTTAAGTTGTTTTGTTTTAAACTACACTTTTCTATTTTCTAAACAACCATGTAGACCTTCAAATTTAAAAATGAGATTCTTTTTATATCTTTTGAATGATACCTAACATATTTTTCTTCTAGAAACCTATTGATGAAATTTTCTCTCTTTTCACATGACAACTTTCTAGGAAGACTCATATATATTTTTAACATGTTTTTCAAGGAGTGGATTGTGGACCACTCATGTAGAAAATTATGAATTTGTTTGTATTTCGAAACTTAGACACAATGATAATTATTTGTGACTTATGGTATCCCAAATATTAGTATATTTATATGTGTTTGAAGTAGTGGATCTTGGGTTAGTCATGCATGATGTTTCTAGATTGTTGTGAGTTTATTCACCATATTGAGCATCTAATTATTATTTTGTACCACTTAAACTCATTTTATTTAATTTTAGACAAGTAATCCCCATTTATATGTAATTCATTTTACTATATAAGAGATATTTTATTTATTTTTAAAAAATAAGAACCTTTATGTGCATGTGTAATTTATTTATTTTAGCACAATAATGACTTTAGTTTCCTTGCATGTATATGGGTATCTTATTAGACACTTTGTCTACCTAAAATAATAATATTATTTTAAAAATAAAATGATAAGAAGTTGTTTGTGAATCATGATGTTATCTTTGACATAGTAACATTACACTTACAAGATAAACAACATGGAAAATTAAAAGTGTTAATGTAATTCAACTAGACATGTTTAAAATGGGAAAAAATCAAAAAATTAAATGACACTAAAATCATCATAAAAATTCAAAAAAAAAAACTACAAATGTTATTTCATGCCAAAGAGTGCGTAGAAAGAGATATATGGGCTAAAATATGCCCATGAAAAATCTCTCTCATGGCATGATGAAATATGGGCTGAAATAAAAAACACATTCATACCCATTAATATTACTATTAAGGTTACTAAAAAATAATAAACACATGGCAATAGGTTGAAACCTTTAGTTTTACCCAAAAAATAATAAATTACTTATCCCTAACAGGCTCTAATAAACTGAAAAAATAGAAAATAACATAGTTCCATGGTGTTTTGGGATGTATCATAATTATATTGTATTATTTGGTTTTTTCTTATACATTTTAAACATTTTTATTGGTAATATGCATATATTCATGTTGTGAGAGACATTTGGAATGACTAGAATTTGTCAAGATTTAAAATTACCCACATGTATCCATTTTTCATCGTTTCTAATTTAACACATTATTTCAATGTTTAGATTAGTGTATTCATACCAAAATTTCATATATATCATTATTTTTTACTCAATATCATATTGTGAGATACAACCATTTATATTACCATCATCCACCTAGTATAACATTAAGTGGGGATGGGTATGTGATTTTCCCTCATATCTTTACCACCCCATTTATTTAGATTTTTGTTTCTTCTGAGTGAGCCTCATACACAACACTAGTTCCTACAATGAATTATCAATTATAGATATTTTTCACCCATGTATTCTAAAAGGGTGGATTGGTTTCCATATGGACACACTAAATCTCACTAGATTTTATTCATATTTATACACAGGTAATTCATTGGTCTTTGTTGCTAGGACCTATTTTTTGAGGATTTTATGAATCTTTATTTTTTGCTATATGCCTACCTAAGTTTCATTTAAATGTTTAGGTGTTGGTAAAAATATTAATTATGAAAATTTAGTTAATTAACTTAGGTATTTATCTTTTTCCAATAAGTCTAGTTAGTGTATTCACATGTCTAATTATGCATTTAATGCTTACCTACATCACATGTGCCACCATAATTAAATTCCACCTTTAATGTGGCCAATAGGAATTGAGAACAAAAGGTGTGGATTTTATAAATATTATGTCCTCATCATTTATATTGTACACACCAATAATATAGACACACATATGTTTCATATTGAGTGAGCAATCTCTAATATAGTGTTTCTCATTTTAGTTATGATGTTTTAACCTCTCCTTCATGAGATATGTTTCAGTTACTATTTGATCTCGGATATAATTTATATTAATAAGTGTGATGCTTCATTTTTCATTGTTTTATGGATGGTAATATATATTTTTCATGACATGAATCTCCATTTTTTTACAATTATCATACAGTATTCCAATCTTGGGTAGAGGTCATCCTATAAATTCATCCTAACACATAAGTTAAGTATGGTCACTTGGACAACTAATAATATATTTATTAAAAAAAATAATATATTTTTAAAAATTTATTTTTAATGCTATTTGCATTTCAAGATATTTAAAATTGGTAAAAATCATACATGGGATAGGTGACTATTATAAATTCTCATTCAAAACATTAGGTGGCCCACTAACCAATGCCTAGTAATTCACATGAAAAACATCACAAGGCACTAAATAATCCAAAAACATACAACATGGGTTATGGTAATAATATTTATGTAAATAATGGTTTATAATGTCATTTATAGAATAGGAATAAGTCATTATGTCCATGATTACTCCCCATTATCACATTTTTTACCATCAAACAAATATCAACATAATTTTGATATTAAAGTAAATGTAGAAAATAAAAATTATGTGAAAACCCTTGTTGACAAATAAAATATTAATACTAGTATAATATGAAGAGAAAAACTAGGTATGAAACACATTAGTGACCAAATCCATTGCAAGATACAAGAGGACATAGGATAGGAGATGAATTTTTTTGATGAATTTTTTTCCAATGTTTTTAAATTTAACCAATGTTAATACATTTAAACTTATTGATGGGAAATATATGAGCTAAGTATTCATCAAACATGATAAACATAGGGTTATATATTGCATGAATATTATATTTATTATCATGTTCTATGTAATAGGGTAAGTGAAATATGTAATATAAGTCCCAAAGTGTGACAAGGCCAAATAAAAAATGAATTTTAAATTAATGATACTAATGTCATAGGGAATCGCTCCTACAACCCAATATTATAAATGTTTAATAAATTTAGATATATAATGGATTACCATCATATGCCAATCATAACATTTAAAGTTAATAAGATGAATTACTAATTATATGTAAAAGTTATTTATGGGTACAATCCCCCTAGATAAAAATTTGTGTCATGTAAACAAATTTGAAATACGTATGTTGTGATCAACATGACCCATTTTCAATAAATTAAGTAGTAACCCATTTTCCTTAAAAATCCTATGTTTTGTCCCTATCGAGACATAACTTGACCCAAAAATGGTTCCATAGTTAAGAATAAATATTTTTATTCAATTTTTATTCCATGAATTCTAGTTTGAGATAGAGATATTAATTTGGTTTTGGTTTTTATTATTTTTTTAAATAACTAATTGAGATAATAATTAATTTCTAAATTTTTCTACTTTTTTACTTTATAGGTTAGCATATTAACAAAAATATTCATTTATCCACCTATGTTTTATGGACTATTCATGAATATTAAAAATATTATGTTTTGTGTATCCCTACTATGTGATATCCTACCATATGTCATGATTTAATCACATCTAAAATATAACTCAAAGTTACAAATATAGTAGTTTAATGACCAACTAAATACATGAGATCATGCAGAGTGTCATAATCTCATTTGATCATAGTCTAGAGATCAATCGAATGAGTGAAATAAATCCAGATATATTTATCTAATCATCACACCTCTAAGACCAAAATAATATATTAAAATATCTAGTGACCAACAAAGCAAGTGAGATCATGTGACATGTCATAATATCATTTGATCACATGATTAGAGGTAAAGGTATAAAACCATAAAACAACTGACCAATTGATTGAGGTATATAGTGTCACATGTCAACATCTCATTTTATGAGATGTAACAAACTAAAGACAACATACATGCCAAGTGTTTAAAATATAGAGTGTCATGTGACATACTCTATAAAGTTAGATATTACATGTCATAATATGAATGGGACATGTGACCATTTTATTATGTTATCTACCATGTTTCATGATACATTTCATCATCTCACTACTCCATATGTTGACAAACCCAAATATTTAGTGATAAGATAAAATAAAGTGACTAAAAGGGAAGATGACTCATGTCTTATAAACACACAGATAGTGAAAAAAATTCCATAGATCAATGACATAATGACAAGCATAAACTATTCCAAATTATATTAAAAGGATAAAATAAATAACTAATTAGTTAAAAAGAACAAGGAAGAGTCATTTGTTAAGAAAACACATGAAATTTGACATAACATTATCAAATTCAAATTTTATGGATGGATGACAACAATTGTTACTTTGTAATTATTTATCAAGAATGGAGGATTAATTTAATGAATTCCCAAGGTGATTAAATGGACCATATGTTATGGTCATAGGTCAAATCAAATTATGTTTGCCACTTTCAAGATATGAACTACTATCTAAAGATCCATAGTGAACTAAGAGACCCAAAATTTTAAGTTCAACATAGTTTAATTTATTTTAAAATGGAGGTGAAAAATTAGGAACATGATCTTTCAATGTTTTTCTTTATGACCAAGTATATATTTAAATATACATAATTTGACAAGACTAATTTACTTAGAGAATTAAATAATTATTTAAATTTTTTTATAGAGGTCAATATTTTACAACCTTTCAAAGATGATGAAGAATTTCCCCTAGATTAAAATGAGTAAATAGATGACCTATTGGCTATATAAATATTTAGGATCCATAAGTCAATAATGAAACTAGAGATATTCCCCTATGTTGACCTAGGGTTTAGTTTTATTGTTGCATGTGTATGCAAAAGAGATGTATTTCATAAGAATAATAGTGCATAACCTATATCTTATGTAGTTAGATTATATTTTGAGAAATGCTATAAACTTCCATAGATAAAAATCCCATATAACTAGATAATAGTCAATAATTAGTTAAAAATAATATCATAAGCACCCTAGTGGGATGGACCCAAAAACCTAATAAATATTCCATGAATAAAAAGTTCCCAATTGACTAATTAAGGCATGTTGTTGGAATTTATATTTCTTTATTGAACATACTACATAGAGATTCATCTATCACTCATGTAGATGAGTCCTAGGTTCCATTATTTTTAATAATTTTAGAAGGAAAGGGCACCCCCATTGGGGGAAATCATAATATTAAAACTAAAATACTAAAGATAATACATGCATGACTAGGTAAATTTCAAATTCCACATGATTTCATACTTGGTGGATGCTATTTGTGGAATGCTTACCCTAACCAATGTTATATGCTAGGATATAAATCAAAAAAATAGATCTAGATGATTTTGATCACCTTCATATACATAATTACATGGTGTATAAAAATAATATTTATAAATTTTATCAATTACTGATACTTCTTTCTTGTAGGAATCCATTGAATCTCAATCTCCATGAGTGCACACCTTAAAGGGTGCACTAATAAAGGGGTTGGTAGACCATTAGTACTTCAAAATATTATTGGCCCTTATACCACCACTTAATACTAATAAAAGTTACTCCTATCCATTTCCATAAGATTTGAAACCCCACTTATACACTTACCTAAGTAGTTAATCACCCAAAGTAGCCCCTAACTAATCAAAAGACCATTTCTACATGTTTACTATGATGTCAACTGGGTTGACCCTATTTTAGGTTTAGTGCACATTAGAAAATTCTATCGGCCTAAGTTAATATAGTTACAGACCTAATGACTCTATTTCCCACCTAATGAGGTATATCAAGCCGACTACATTAGATAAATTTATTGGAGGGTTTAGGGTCAATCCATGTCTATATATACCTCCTTTCATTTAATTTATAATAGTGGACCATTTAATTTCATGTCATTATTTCTATCAATTATACTTATAAAATCAATAGGAGGTTTCATTACTTATTTTTTGGCTATAAAAATAATAACTTATCTTGTAGAGGTATTGGATGCATAAGAGGAGTATTATAGACTAGAGATGATATGTCCTTGTGATCTTTATAAACCAATAACATCTTATTACAAATCACCATTGGCTAAAGGAGATATTAAGGCATGACGAGTTCACTTCAACATGGAAAGTATATTCCTAGACCTTATATTTAAATAAGTAAATGTTTCATAATTAAGATATATTGAATTATATATCTCCTTACTTAGATAATTTATATGTTATAGATATATTTGTGTTTACATGTTTATTATCTTCCCCATTTGTGCTAGAAGCTTTGGTGAGCACTAGATTATCTTTCATATACATTTACTAGATTAGTTTGCATAATATTATTTACAATCATAAAACCTATCTAGGGTTATCATAATTTGGAATTTAACCAAAGGCCTTGGAAACCTCTCCTTTTCCATAGTGTGATAATTGATCCCTTAGTGTAGGTTTAATAGATCTATTATTTGTCATGAAATGGATTTAAATAGATTGCCAAGTGTGCTTGTTAGTTGATTACCTTCTCTGAGATTAAATATTGTTGAGTAGGATAAGTTATAGAATTGTCTAGTTTCACTTGCACAAATTTTGGTGAACCTAACATGAATCTAACCCTTGCATATTTTTAATTTATAAAAAAACATTATGTGTGCAAGTTTCATAACTTTGTTGAACTTTTTGACCTAGTTTAGATCTATGTGTGTAGTTTTACCAACTTCATCAAGTCATAAACCTAGTTTATATCTCTATGTGCACATTTTCAACTATGTCAATTTGATCAAATTAGTTCTATTTTTTGTGCATAGGATATTCAACAATCTTAGGAATAACTACTAAATTATCGTGGTTGATATTTTTTTGTCTTCTAAGTTCACTCTTACAAACTTAGTAATTTAATTTTGTCAATTATCTAATTTTATCATCTTTGTTTCTCACTAAATAAATAAATACTTAAAATTTATATTTTATTTTTAAATTTTTTTCAATTTTGTTAACATTATATACATAATTTAACCTTTTAGGGTTTTACAAATGTAAATCCTAAACTAGATTTAAGGTTTAAGATGTCTAAATTAGTTAAATAATATGCAATAACTAATCACTATTTTTTTAATTGATTTTGACTTCTTTTGAATTTATAAAAATAATAATAAATATGCATTAATAGAGACTTATTTATAAAGTGACCGTCATAGATGATCTGGGTTTTGGATAGGTTTGAGTGTCATCAATAGGGTCTTAAGATTTGAATATTTACTTGATAGTGGCACCCCACCTAGATAGTAGTGACATACTACTATAGTGTCCTTGAAGTGGAATTAGTTTCTTATTTATAGGACTGTTCTTATTTTATTGGATAATCTACACCTATTTTCCTGGGTCTTGTTCATGTGCACATGAAATCTATAACTTTGTGTAGTGCCCATAAAACCTTATTTAGTGTGCAAACATTAATTTTCCCTATAAGTATGAAATGAGAAATAAATGTGTGTTCATTAGCAGGATAGCCTAGACATCCTAAACACTCGACTATGAAGAGAGTTTCCTACATACCAATACTCCAAGGAAGGATCAAACTTGATGTACTTCTCCCACCTAGTGTTTGGTTCAAGTACAAGTGAATGATACAATGAGAGTGTTATTGAATTCTTTGATTATACTTGAGATTTAAAATATTTAAAATATGGGTTTATGGAAGATATAGATGGTAATATGTAGAGTAGGGAAAATAGGGATCAAATACATTAATTTTGTTTAACCTATTTCTTATTTGGATAGAGTTTTACATCTATTTTCCATATAGTGAATAGAGATCAAATAGTATTATATTTATAGATATGTGTAACTTGTGTAGATAATAAAATTTACATAGGATGATCTTATGATAGAAACACATCTAAAAAATTATCCCTTCAAGAGAGTTAGGGAAAGGGACACTAGTGCCCAGGTGGGGCCACTAGTGTCATGTGGTTGCAGTGTCCTTAGTGTGGCACTCATGTGTACTTGGAAGACTGATGGGCACACTAGGTTAGGATCTAAGAATGTTGTATTTGGACTATGTTTGATCTTACTGTAGATGTTTTTGGTCTACATAATGGATGGCAAAGTGTGTTAAAGTCTCTAGAATAGGTATAGGTCTAAAATAAGAAAATCATATCTCAAATAACTCTCTTCGAATTCAAATACCACTTTTAGGTGATTACATTTACCCACCCCCCCGGCTTTATGGTAGAAATGCAATAAAGTGAAATAATCAGTATAAATGAAAAAGAAGCATACCTTGACTTACCTAGGAAGTGAAGCCCATTAATAGAGTCTAAGTATGTGAATCTAGTCTTGTGTATGTGAAACATGATCCAAACCAATGACCTATAATGAAATATACAAAAACCATTCCTTGCTTAAAATATTATCAAAATAAAAATACTATGATGAATAACATAACTAAGTAAAGCTGAGTAAAGAGAGAGCAAAGGAATGATACACCTCGTTGGGTACATGAACTGATGCATGAACCTAGTGATAAACTATGTGTGAGTCTACATATTGATAAAATCCTTGAATATCTTGGATTGAAATGATAACTTACTCAGTCTTCATAGGTGGGTGGCTCAATAACTCAATCTAATTTTAACTCCATTTCTCACCCCTACTTGGTAGATCATGATTTGTGAATAGTTTGGATAAGACTATAAGTGTGTCTAACCCTCTCATGTGGGTCACTAAATAACTCTAGTAGGACATGAATCCATAATTTCCCACATATGTGAATTAGATGCATCTAAAAATAAACTACATAAATTATTATAAGTATCTAACTAGGTATATCTAATTGTGTATGTCAACTTTACAACCATTCAGGTATATTAGGTAGATCTAGGCTACTCAAGAATGCTAACCACTATAGATGAAGTAAGGCATAAAAATCATGACACCTTGGAATGTGATATCAAGTGTATATAGTGTAGATAATGAGATGGAGTTTATCATTCCATTTAATCAACCTATGTGTAACTGAGTATATGGAAACAATGGGTTGTGCACATACCCCTAATCTAATATCTAGGTATTTTAACTATAAAATGAGTATGTAATATTGTATCTATGTATCCAAAATCAATGTGAGAGTGATCATGCTTTGCATGAAGCCCCAAAATCTGAGAAACTAGTATGAATATGAGTTGAATGAGTGTATCTAAGACAAATCTAAACATAACTATCAAACCTATGACTATATCTATGCAAATCTATATTGTACATGGTGTACTAGTTTGGCTAATCTAAACTACCTTAAAGTTAGGGATACTTGACAAAAGTGACCTATAGTGGATAATATCACCTTTTGGCACTAGTTTCCCAATATATGCACTAATGTCTATCTATTATAAAATCTAGTTGATATGAACTAATTTATGAGGCTTTATTTTTTCTTATGTTTGACCTATGTTTGATTTTTTAAACTGAGCCTATGTGCTAAAATTATATGTGAATAGAAAATTAGGAGCCTAATCTCTGTGATAAAACCATGTAAATTCCCCCTCTTTTTATGGTAGTTGTAGAACATATTTAAGAATAATCCTCAAAACAAGTATCTTTGAAAAATGTGTTAGTCAAAGAATATATATGATAACTACAAGATATTCCAATATAATGTGCAAACGTAAAATCATAATATAGAAGAACTTGAGAATAAGTAGGTAATGTAAGATATGTTTTAATATATCATTGTAAAATGGTGTCAAAATATATGTAATCAATGTGTATAATAGTAAATTTGATTATCTACATAGGGGGATGGGTCATGATGTCCATCATGGCACCCAAGTAGGAAGGGTAGATGCATGAGGTCCCTCATGGAATCAAAAACTTGGGTATGTAACAAGAAAATACAAGTGTCATGGTGAAGACATATATATGAAAGCATAAATATAAAACACATGAGACAAATAAAATTAGGCCAAGGGGACAAAATACAAGGGATATGGATACATGTCACTAAATCTGAGAATGGAGACATAAAAGGACATGTTCAAATGTCTACATACACAATAAATAATAAATTTTGCATAGAGCCAAAAAGAAATACATGATCAAATGTCTAAATATACAAGCATGAAATCAAACACAAGAGACATGGGAACATGTCCAAGGAATACAAACATGGAAGTGGCATAGATGAAAGGAGTAATGGCATATTCAAATGCCCTCAAAATATAAGAAGCATAGGAAATAAAATTAAGTCTAATCTAGGAAAAATAGAAATGAAAGCATGCATAACTCTAGAATACAAATCTATGAAAATGCTAGGATGTACATATGATGAGTATAACTAGTGATATTCAACAAAAAATATAAGAAGTGTTAATGATCAATATTAAGATACATCAATGCATAGAATATAATGTATAGAATGTAAGGATATATCATGTAAGAATAACTATATAGGATATGTCCCCAAGCATGTGGATGCATCAAATTAATAAACCTAGATTAGTGTATATGCCCCTGGTGGGCAGATTATAACAAGTCTAGATCAGTGTAGTGGACTGGAGTCCTATATGTAATCTACAAACACTCGATAAGAATAAGTGAATACTATATGTAGTAGAAATGTAAACATAACAATGCATATAATATGTGAATTTTGTATTTTCAATGTAATATTTCAATGTTTTTGTATTTTTACATGTTATATTATTATTTTTGTATATAAGCTATGTAAAAGCAAATAAACATAAACTATGTGCAAGGAGTGAGAGAGATAAGGAAGTATTTACAAGTGTAGAAACCATAATAACTATGAGTCTAATGGAAGACTCACTATCACTGTGGAATATGTTAAATAGGGTTATTATGATCATGTGCGTATTGTGCATTATGATCCCATGAACTACTGTGTTATGTAATATGTGTCTAAAGCTACATGTGTAGTGATATTATGAAACTATGGCACTAACTATGATGCCCTATGAACTATAGGGGTCCTCAAAAGCCATCTAGTAAAGAATATTTTATACATGACATATTTTCCCTATGCTAAGAATCATTAAAACCTAATAAAACTAATCTAAATAGAAATTGAGTATAGGAAGATCCCCTATAATCTGACATATATGTAACACAAGGTTCTCTCTAGTAATGGTTTCCATAGGAGAGTATGCATACATGTAAATACCATAGGTATAAACATAGCATGCACTAATGACTATATTAAACATTGTTATGTAGGTATAAGGGATATACTCTTATCTATAACTAATAACCATGAAATATCTGGTAATGGTAATGGAAATGTAACTAGTGTATGTGTTGGAATTATAGTTGGAAACTGTGATAGAATTTATTATCGGATGGGTAAAGGATACTTATATGGGACACCCTTAACCTTAACCACCTGATTAGCATGTATGTAATTCAAGCATTAGTTTAATATAAATGAGATGACTTAAATTTTTTATAACCATGGCTTGCTCAATAATATATCAAATACACATACACTTGGTACTACTAGGAACTAAGTGGCTATATGTGTTGATCCAACATGTAATGGAAGCACAATCTCCTTGATTTAACATTGAACATGGACATTGAAACCAATAATGACTATATCTATGGGGAATATATCCCACTCTATGTAACCCAAGTGTTGTAAGAGTGTCATATTTCACATACTTATGTTTGACCTATTGTCAACCATAACAATCTAAATAAGATGGTGGTCTATACATGCTCATACAAAGAACACAAGTAAATCTTTGTCATCATCCATAATCTCCTACTTTGAAAATGTGATAAGTGGTCTAGGTGTCGTTTTAGTGTCATACATGCCAATAATGTGATTTAATGGATACATCTCTTCCATAATTATGCGATATGAATCTGGTGGCGGATGCACCTGGTTTGTATAGTGAACACCTTATGTGCACCCTCTCTCATTCATTATATGCTTTGGAAAAGGATTTGAAAATATATTTAGTGCCTTAGCCTCTATTTAATAATGTTTTAGTTCCTCTATGGTTATGCCGACATAAATATCATTATCCTCAATTAGATCTTTTACCTTGTGATTTAGGCTAATGCATTTATTTATCATGTGGCTTGGTGCCCTTTGATACTCACAAAAAAAATTTGAATCATAGCTCTTTGGAAGAGGTTGTGGCATATCAACCTATTTAATTAGGAGAGATATAATATTATATTCTAATAATTATTTTATAACTTGTGCTGGTGGCTCTGTAAGATTAGTGAAGATTCTATGCTGATGAGTAGATAAAACCAATCTGGGAGATGGCTAGGAAGTTATGTTGATTGTGGCCTTTTAATCACTTTTTTTATATTTGGACCTCACCTTGTATGGATGTTTATTTAAACTATTAATTTTTCATTTTTATCCATTTATGTACTTTAATTTTCCCATTCATAAGAGCTTAACCTCTATTTCCTTGACTATGTGGCACGAATCCGTAAATGTAGGAAACTTCTTGAATAAGATAACTTCACACAATTCTGGTAAAAGACTTTGTTTAAATATGTCTTGAAGCTCTATGTCTATGATGGGGCTAGTGAATTTTTATAATATTGTCTTATATCATAAAATATAATCTTTAATAGGATCATTTGACTTTTGATTTCACTTTGCCACTTGTGGATATGATATCTTATCATTGATGTTGACAGAGAAGTGTGCTAGAAACATGTTAGCTAATGGTTTGAATGTCATGATAGATATTTTTTGTAAAACATAAAACCAATATATGGAATAATAATTGAGACTACATGTAAATAATTTTTTAAGAAACTAATCATTAAACACATAGTCCAAGCATGGTAAGTGAAAATTTGTAAGATGATACTCTAGGTCATCCTTGCCATCATATAAGGTAAACATGGGTGCCATGAAACCAGATGGAAATAGAGTTGCCACTATATGATGTGATAAATGTGTATGAAATATAATGTTAGAATTTAATTAATATGATGTCCTAGTGCCTCCCTTCTTGAGATGTAACACCTTAGACTATAGAGTATGAATCTCATGCATAAGGGATTATACATTTGGATTGGAGGAACTAGGCACAATTTGTGCATCTATCTCTGATGGTTAAATAACATTCTTAGGTTGTGTTATCTGAGTTGGTTGAGTTGAAGCCACTGGAGGTGTAACAACATCATTAAATAGGGGTGTTGAATATTTACCATTATTTGTTTTTTGGAGTTCTTCCTAAGAAATATTGACGAAATCATCTTGTATATCAGTATGTTTGGAGATATAATATTTTAACAATTGCTTATCTATTTCATCAAATATATTATTAAAATTTTCCATTATAGGTTGGAAGGTAGGAAAACAAGTTTTATATTGTGAACCTTTTACAAATATTAATCTAATAAAGATTTCAAAAAATAAATATTGAATCAAATCTAATATTTTGATATTAAAATATAAGTATATATAGAAAAAAGATATAAAACCTAAGTGTCTCTAAGGTTAGGGTCTCTTTGCAGCTAGGGTTTCTTTGCAATAATTTAAATTTTATTAAAATAAATTGAAATTTTTAATATGAAATTGATTTAATTATCTAGGTTGTCTAAAAAAATTATAAAATTAGAAATATACAACCCTAATCTATTACACAAAAAATTGAATGGATGCAAACTAGGGTTTGAAGCAATATTGAAAGTAAGTTAGGTTCACCAAATGATTTAAAATTTTAAACTTATTTTTAATTTTTAAAAATAGTAATAAATATTTATAAATACAGACTTATCTAGAAAGTGATTATCATAGATGATATAAGTTCTAAAAATTAGGTTTTGGATAAGATTGAGTGTCATCAATAGGGACTAAAGATCTATTTATTCACTTGATAGTAGCACGTTACTACTATAGTTCCCTCAAAGTGGTTTTAGTCTCCTCTTCTTAAGATTGTTACTATTTTCTAGGAGAACCTACACCTCCATCCTTGGGTATTTTTCCTATGCACACAAAATTTGGAACTCTATGTTTTGACTAGAAAACCTGATATAGTGTGGAAACCCTAAGCTTCATTATACGTATGGCATGAAAATAGGTTTGTGTTCATTAGTAGGATAGGTTTTACATCCTCAGTACCCCATTACAAAGAGATTTTCTTAAATACCAATACTCTGAGGAGGGATCAAGTCTGATGTAGTTCTCCTACCTAGTGTTTGTTGTAAGTGTAAGTGATTGTTGGATTGAGAGTGGTATGGAATGAATTGAGAGTGTGTGATCTCTGAAATCTTTGAAATATGGGATTAGGGCTATTATAGATGATATTATGTAGAAATAGAGTAGAATAGGGATCAAATACCTTAATTTTTATCAACTTTTTTTCTACTTAGATAAGATTTTGTATCTATTTTCCATCTAGAAAATAGAGGTCAAATAGTCTTATATTTATAGAGATATGTAGCTTGAGTGAAAAATAAATTGTAGTTAAACCAACCTTAGGAGGGTCACACTTATTAAATAGTATCCATTCTAGAGAATTAGGATAAGGGAAACTAGTGCCTAGTTAGGGACACTAGCATCATGTGGTTATATTGTCCTTAGTGTGGTGTTAATGTCCACTAAGCAAACTATTGGGAACACTAGTTTGGAACCTAGGAATGCTATTATGGGACTGTGTTTTAGTTGACTATAGATGTCTATGGCCTGGATAATGGCTAGAATAGTGTGTTAAATGATATAGGATAGGTTTTGGGCTAAGCTAGGAATATGATATCTCAAGTAACACTCTTGTCATCCAAATACCACTTTTAGGTGATTACGAAACACAATCAACTACGTTGATTTTGTCAACATAGTTTGTTTTATATTTTTCCAAAATTAAACCAAGTTGAGTTGGTCAATGTAGTTTGTTATAGAATTTATTTCAAACTACTAATTTTATTCCTAAAAATTAACTAGATCAACTTGGCCAACTCTATAGGACTTGGTTGACCTAGTGAAATTTCATCTTACTATTTTTACTCCTATAAATAAACTAGATCACCTTGGTTAACCTTATATGTCCTAGCCAATATAGTTCAATAAATGGTTTACTTAGTTTAATAAGTGGCCAACCTAGTTTGTGGTGCCTCATGTACCTTATTTGTATCATATTTTACCAATATTACCCTTATTAGATATTGATTTTATCTGATCATTCCCTTGATGACATCTACCTACTTACACCTCTTAGTTTAAAGTTTGTGATTTGCATTATAATACCTTAGATAACACCAAGTTTTGCACACAAACATCCCTTCAAATTTTAATCACCACACCATCTCATTGCAATACCAGGCATGTCATTAGATCATTGTGTGTTACTACATCATATCTTATAACATGCAGTAAGTTTGATTTTTCATCCTTTATAACTTTTTTTTTTCATCTATCCATCATGTTATTTTTTGATTTCTAGTGGACCTCACTTACCTTACACAAGAAATTTCACATGCTTACATGTTTTTCCTTATGTAGGACTTGGCATAATTATATTATTTTTTGATATGCATTCTCATTTTCAATCCTTTATGTTTTCATTATGTTTTATTCATCATGTTGATCTCACATGAAGTTACCTTTCACTTTCTTAGATATATTTGTTAGAGATTTATTCCATTGATATTACAATGTTTTACATGATTCCAAATGTGCTTTATTATGTTATACATTCTTTTTTGTCATTCATGTTTTACATGTTCCTTAATGTAATTTAGTATGTTATACATTCATTTTTGTCATTTCATATTTTATATGCTTTCCAATATGATTTAGTATGTTATACATTCCTTTTTAGTCATTCATGTTCTACATGATTCTATATGTGATTTAGTGTGTTCTAAAATAATTTTTCATCATTTTATCATTTGCATGCTTGCAATTTTGGTTCATTTTTCTAAGTAATTTAATCAGTTTTGAGATTTATTCATTGTTACTTTTCCCATATTATGTATGCATGCATTAATTATATTATTAGTATTGTATCACTAGGGTTTCTCAAATGTATGTAACATGTCCTCCATGGTTAAGACTAGGATATTTTCATGCAGTCATTCAACAAAAAGTTAAGCACAACATATAGCCTCCTAGCCTCAATAAAGCTAAGCACAAACATTTAAAACTATAATCCATTCCCTATGTGCTCATAGAAGGTGTAATTTTTTTAAAGGATCTCAATGGAGTCCTCTTAAGGTGCATGAAACCAATATTATTGTTTAATATTTCCATGATTATCCTAAGGGAGGCCATTATTCACTCAAAACCACTACCATGAAGATCATATGAGCTAGATATTATTGTCCAAATCTAATCAAATATGTGCATACATACATGTGAGATTATAATAAATGAACTTCTTTTATAGGGAAATAAATACTAACAACCTTACTATTGTGCCCAATCTAAGTTGATCAACCTTTTTTGCAATGGGGCCTGGATTTCATAAGCACGATTAAACCACCATCAAACAATGGTAATATATGGATTCTCATAGCCATAAATTATTTCATGAGGTGGACAGAGGTGGTTATACTTAAGAAGGCTAAGGAGACATCCATATTAAACTTTTATGAGGGAATATTAGCAATATTTTGTATCCCCATCACCATTATCCTTGATAATTTATTGGCTTTCCTTGGAACCAAAATTAGTGAATGGGACATCAAGCACAACATTGATCTGAGTGCCTCATCAAATTATTACCCATAAGGAAATGGTCTAGTTGAGTCCATGAATAAGACCCTAATTCACATCATGAAGATGAATCTAGAGGATAACCAATGAGCTTGTCATACTAAGCTCAAAACTACCCTTTGGGATGATCAAATCATGCCCAAGAAATTATTGGTAAATTTACCTTTCATGTTAGTTGATGGAAGGAAAGATAGATTACTAGCATCCTTTGAGTTACCTTCATTGGAACTTGTGTATCAGTTAGAGCTTCTTGAAAATGATTCACTTATAGTAATATTATCTAAGATAATGGAGCTTGAATAAGCTAGAGCATAAGATACATGCACCATGGAACTCTAATAGGCACCAACCAAAAGGGTCTTCAACAAAGGAGCTAATGATATGAGTTTCCAGGAGGGAGACCTAATGCTCAAATAGGATGTAGACAGAGTGAAAGATGGAAGACACACTAATTTACACATGATATGTTGTAGTCTACATACCATATCCACCTACAAGCCATCCAACACCTTCCAACTTACCAAACTGAGTAGAAAAGAGTTGCCCATCCTAATCAATGGGATTTATCTCAAGAATTACCTCTATTGATTTTTTGTATAAATTTTAAATAAGTGTATTATATTTTTTTCCTCTAATCACTTGTGTGCATTGTCCTCTTAGCTTAGGTATTTTTCTTCTAAGAACCTTTGGCATAATTCTTGTTTTTCCAAGTGAATCTCAATTCATTCCAAATCCAGAGGTACAAAACTAGTGCATTCACAAGTGAAAGGAATTAGAAGTTACAAATAATCCATTCCCAATGGATCACTTGAAGGCTACTATATTTTTACTTAGTAGGAAAGTGTTAGGATCGATTAGAGTTTACTATAGCTTTGTTTCATGCATAGAAAGTTTTAAAAAATCCACAAGCCAAATATAGAGAAAATTTAGTCACACTATAATATTATTTCATACTCTAATATTCAAATACACTTACATATATTTAGGGAACTAATCCTTATTATTTGGGATTCTAATATCCCACCAATATCTCACCTATTTAAAATCAAACCTATTTACATAATTATTTTTACAACAACATTATAATAATATAATTGTAAGTATTAATAAATTTATGGTAACTCAAACAATGGGTAAGCATAAAATGATGTAAAATATAATCCCTAACATCCCCCCCATAGTTTTCACATGGTGCAAAAACATTCACAATCTTATCTGTAGTATGCTTACCCATTATAGCATGCCCTATTTGGCTCATGACATGTATAGAAATATATCCTCACTCATCCCATAGTTTTATAGGTTTACCAAAAACATTTTCATGAAAAATAACATTATCTACCTCTAATAATTGGCATGAATAGAACTATATGACACCTCATACTCTTAGGTTTGCATATTATTGATGCAATCTTGATGTACATGACCACTAGTATGCAAAGGAATGCATATTTTATTTACTTTATATGACTAAAATAGATGTGTCACTAAGGTTAATCACCATAAATATTTAAGGTAGTCATGGGATCTCTATAGTAGCTTCTCTCCTAACTATTACAAAAACACTATTCACCTCCTATGGATTTTTGGATCTCTACCACAACCCCTTTCAAGATATATGAAATAACTTAAAATGGTACTTTATATCATTTAAAAATGTTTTAAAATTATGGAATTATGTTTTTAACTACATACATAATACATATCTTTTAATAGGCATATTTATGTGTTCTTTAAAAAATCACATAGTGGAAACTATCACACCACACCACACTAAATGTTACCACATCATTAGTGTGGCACCTTTGTTGGTGAATGATGAGAGGTCATTGAAAGACCTCAAACCTTAATATATCCTATATTCATGTTTTTATTATAATATCTCCAAATTTTTCAGTTTGTTGAAAAACTACACTCACATATAACAATATAATAACAGATACTAATCATAATATTTTTATATAAAAATATTCTAATAACTAATTACTAACCAAATAGTAACTAACTCACAAATATTCTATTTACCTCTTAGTAAATATCAAACTATAAATACTTTTAATCTTAAACATCCCCCCATAATTTGGATGTCGCGTACAAATGAAAATGCATCCTTCACAATATTAATTTTATTTTAAATTAACTCAATGATAAAAGACTTTCTAAAAGGAAACTAAGATTTTTGACAATAGACAACATTTCATTTTGAAAATTGACTCAAAAGATACTTTATAATTTTTTTGACAGAAAATGACTATAATAGGACTCATAAATAACAACAATTTTAACAACTACTCAACTCACTAATATATTTTAAATACATACATAATATTTTAATGATACTTTATAACCCTAAAATCATTAATATTTTTGAATTTGTGACTACATCTTATGATAGTATTTTATAATGTCAAAGAGTGATATATTTTGTATTACCTATGACTTTAAAGTGAAGGAAAATACAAAATAAGTATCCATGTTTTTAACGACCCATTAAAAAATAAAAAATAACAAACCACTATATAAAATACCTAAAATTTGGATTGCTCAAACTAGTAGGTATAGTAGTCATTTGACACAACAAAAAACTCAAAATATTGTTATATAACAATATTAGGTTTAGTATTTGTTATTATATTGTTATACATGATTGGAGTTTTTCAAAAAAGTCACAAATATAGGAGATTGGGAGATATTAGAGGTAGAGAAGATCTCCTTGATTATAGGATGGTACTCTATATATTTGTAATGTCATATGAAAGAGAGTGAAATAGATTAGATTATTATTATTATTATTATGATTAAAATTATTTGCATTATTTATATTTGTGTTCATCTCTTTAAATTTACAATAGTGGTATTAGAGAAGGCATACTAGTGAAATCTTGTGAGAGAAATAAATCTTAGTATGGATTTTTAGAGACAAGATGATTAGATGAGCATCTAAATGTGTGGGAGGAAACTCTAAGTTTATCTATGTAATTATTGGTGACGTCCTCTATAATATTGTATTCAAAAACTTGATTTCATTTAATCCATGTTGAAATTGAACCTATGTGTGAATTACTCACCTTAGGCTTGCATCTACATTCAGGATTCATTTACTGAGATAAAGTAAATATATTGAACATAATAGAATTAATAGTTATCAGTGGCATTTTATGTATCATGGTGGCCGTCGAGAAGTCTATTACATGGTGTAAGAGATATTCTAGTTTCTAATTGCTACAACTACAATATTTTCAAATCTAATGGCTCCAATGGTGTTTTATTTAGTTTTATATTATTGATATTTATGGTTCAACCTTATTTCTCCATGTAGTATTTAGATTCTCTATTTTGATTTTAGTTATTCAATACTTTGAATCAGATATTCCTTTGAAATGTCCATTTATTCTCCATTTTAGGAATGATTTGTGTAAAATTTTGATTCAACATGCAATTTAGGCTCATCCACCTTGCCCAGATGCCCTTCATACTTTTCATGATATCAATAATTCATATGCATGGATTTTACCTTAGTATTTATGCTCAAATCATCTTCTAGATCATCCTCTATTTTTATAATTTAATTATCAAAATATTGATGCCTAACATGCATCTTCCAACAAAAAACCCAAGCACCAGAAAATCCACCCCAAATCCACTTGAATTTCTCTAATACCACTATTAACATCAATCAAAGTTTACTAGACCTTCGTTTTATGCACATAAAGTTTAATAGAATCCACAGGCCAAATACAGATAATATTTAATCACACTATACTATCATTTAATATTCTGATATTTGAATACACATACATATATATAGGACACTAATCCCTATTATTGGTGATTCTAATATCCCATCAATATCTCACCCATGTAAAACCAAACCTATTCACATAATTATTGTTATAAAAACATAATAATAATAATAATAATAATAATAATAATAATAATAATAGTAATATAATCGTAAGTATTCATTAGTTTACAATAAAGAATATGTTATTTATCTCTTGGTAAATACTAAAACTAACATGATGTAAAAGTGAATCCATAATAGCAAGTGGCCCTTAGAGGTTACCATAAGTGTTGGCTCTCTAAGTCACCCTAGTTAGCATAAGGATTATAGAGAATTAACACACCTACATAGTCCTAAGTACTCCAATAATAAGTTTCATAGGTACTTCCCATCTTTTCCCAAGCTCATTATAGAGATGTAGGTCTTCACAACAATATAATGACGATTCATGCATGTATATAGATCTTGGCATGCATCCCATATGCAGGATTTAGTGGTGCACAAGACTAAGAGGCACATAAGTTCAAGATGCAATACCCTTAGGTTCCAAATGGTTAAAGGTAAAATGTAGGAAATCATTATGAGCTATGAATACCACACTTAAAATCTCTAATCTTTGTATGTGACCTTATTGTATTCCTCATGCTTAACCAACATAGTTTCACACCTATGTGTAGGATCTTACATTTGTGAATTTGAAATGCATAGAGTGAAACCCTCCTTCCACCATTACCACATGGTTTCCAAACACTCATTCAATAGAAGGAATTTACAAGTTTTCTTGAGAGAAATGCCATCCTTCCACATGCTGATCCAACAACCAAAACCAATCACGAGGTGTCATGCACCAAGTGGTAGCAATATATAAATAAGGTCATTTGAGATAGTTGAGAGGGTATTAGGGTATTTTTATAAGTTATTAAATTCATAAATGGATAATATACATTGTGTTGTCGATACATGCCACCCTCTGACCTTGTCCAAAAATCTTCCATTCCCATATGCACACATATACCCTAGATGAATCCTACCACCAACTCTAGATTTGACATGCAAGATAAAATTAAAAGGTATGACCACAATATTGCAAAGGAATTAAAGCTATTCCTATCACCTTCAGTAGAAAATTTACTATAAAATATGATTATTCAATATAATATCATAATTCTTCACTTGTAAAAGGGTTGACATATTTTTAGAAACCTCACATTGCTGAAATTTGCCCTCAAAGAGCACTTGCATTGGCTAAATATTGTAGACTATTGAGAATTAAGTTCAATTCTTTTTTTTATTCTGATGATCTATGTTTTATTTATGTTTTTCATCTTTGAATTTGGATAGTGTTCACCCCTCTCACTATTGTCTATTCCCGTCACCTCCTCATCAAAATTATAACTCACTTATAGGTCATATTTTGTGTGTACCAAGGTCTATGTTGATATTGTCCACGTATCATTTCTTGTCCTACTCAGTGTTGTACTACATTCCCACACCTCCATGAGAATCACTTATGCATATGGATTATCCTTGCTAGAATCTATGTGATATCATCTTGTTCTTAAAGGATTGTATTGTGTTTATGGTAGTAGGATCCCTCACTCTATTATGGGTGCATTGCCTCTTTGTATTTCAACATTTGTTACCTTTTTTCTCCCTTTCCCCTAAAAAATATTAGGTTTAGACTAGTGGTATATTTACCTTTATGTTCTTTGGTAGTGCACATTGGTATCAAACTAAGTGTACTTAGAATAGAAGGAATATGGCATACTCTAGAGGCCCATCCTAAGGAACACAAGGGTCCCATGCTTTTGGGACATTTAGATAATTGTAATGATATAATTGAAGCTTATTTGTGCATATGAGTGATAATAATTATATTATATGTGCTATATTCTCTTGTGCCCAATGCAAGGCCTTCACAATTAATTCCCCACCATAAAGTGCCCCCACACCATTGATTATCTATGGGTGCACATTTCAAATGATAACGTCTATCATAACATGAAAAAAAAATTATATCCAAACCATTGATTAAGAATAGGACCTTCTTGGCATAAATATTTCATTGAACCATCCCTACACCTTAGATATATTATCACCCAACCCTCTTAGATTATTAAAAATCAAAACTAAAATGAAAGGAAGTCTAACTATAATAAAAATCTCAAGTTTATTCCTAATAAAGGGTGATTTGGGTAACCTCCATCACATGGTTTCTATCCTAGTTAATAATGCATAAAGGATTTTGGTTGGTCCAAAGGCATCTCTATCAAGGATATAAACTCTTGGATAGTAGTTGATAAATTTCCAATCCTTAATTTCCTTAGCCAAACTATATAAATAAATTACCTTTAAAATATCTTTGAGTACCTAAAGATATGTTTAATCTTTCCCAATGGATTCAAAATAACAACATAATCAATCTTTGCACTAAATGACCCTCTAAAGGAATCAGGTCCTAGTATGTTATTTTTAGATGTAAAAGTTTTCACTCATTTCCTCTAAGTTAGTCTAAAGTGATCTTTAGTTTCTTATCTCATAATTTAGTAATGGAGGCATGTTGTCTAGAGTCTAAACATAGAGTCATTATTTTCCATACTATAGTCACCATTTGTTGTGATAAACATGTTCCACTTTCATATTTTAAAATGAGGACACTCATTTAGATTAAAATTCAATGTTTAGGTCTTGTTTTGAAGTGAATCAGTACAAATTAAAGCTAAAATTCATCATATTAAGCCTTAGTTGATTATTTAGAGAGAAGTCTTGATATAATTTTAAACTAGATAAATGTTCCCATAGTTACTCTAGTAGTTCATTTGATTCTTGAGTTTAAAGGTATAAATTAAAATGTTTTACTAAGTTATTCTATATATCTAATTATATTTTGGTGTTATGATGTTCATATTCAGATTCTATTTTCATAGACTAATTGAGCTAACTTATTTTTTGCTAAAGTTTTCTGTTATTTTTAGGAGTGTTCTGACCCCATAGGGCCACCTTGTCAAATATTACTTGGTCCAGCTCAAAAGGATCATCATTCCATATGAATGACTTCTCACACTTAGTCATTCTAATGAAAATTTACTCATACATATTTTCACCATATGTTTCTCTTACACTTAGAACAACCATAAAATTTAAGAACAATAATGACTTTAAATATCAATGACAAAGTCCACGAGTTCAAAATCTAATGGCTAACACCCTAAGCTCTACGATAATTACATGTGGTGGAACCCAACTTCCCCATGAAGGATATTAAAAATAACTAAGTATTTTATTTGGTGAGTCCTTATATTTAAAGTATTTTTAAATGTGTTTTGATATCACTTCTCTATGAGCAATGAGGCAAAAAATTCTAATTCCAAGCTCTTTGAGCACCCAAGCAACTAGGATTGTTTCATATATACTCATCCTAATTACTCACTTCTATCAACTCAAAACATATAAATAAAATACTATGTAAGGCCCTGAGCTTTGATATCTTTCCATGTGTCTCCATATTTTTCCTCTAAATAAAAATAGTAGGGCCAATTCCTAAATATTGAATACCCTATGGATAGTCAAAATCATGCCACGAGGCACCATCTCACTCATCCAAATCTTGGAGGCATAGGCATAGGTCCCAAGGTTACTTGATCATATGAATAATTGATATTTTTCTATGTGGCATGATATTGATAATCCATGACTAATAATGGTATTCACATACTCAAAATTCCATCAATTACCTAAACACGTAAGATTCATCCATATGGAATGATCTTACTCATATGCAACATACATGCAGAGTCACATGTCATGAGGTTTCCTAATATTTGAGATAAGTAAGATCATGCCACATGACATGAGCTTGCTCATCTGAGACTAACATGAGTAGGCACATAATCAAAATGTCAATCATCATCTAGATAAGTGGGGGTCATCCATGTGGTATCATCCCACTCACCTAGATCCCATAGATTTATATTCAAATTTTGAGACTAAGAGACCCTCTATTTAAGAAATATCATTATATATGGCATGATCCCACTCACCCACACTTTTCAATAAAAAAATAGTAGGCCCAAGTCCCAAATATAGAGGACACCCATATAAGTGAGGGCCATCCATGTGGTAGCATCATAGTAGTGTGGATCTTGAATACTTATCAAAAGAAAATGTGATGATTATGATCCCCTAGATTAATAACATTTAGCCTCGTGTCAACATCTCAATACTTTGAAGTGAAATAAAAGTGCCCCAAATTCTTAAAGTTCTATGAGTAATTGGATAAGCAAGGGTCATCTATATGAACACATCTTGGTAAGTCACATCCTATAGATAAATAAAATTACTATATGGAGTATGTGACCCTATATATAAGTAATATTGTGCCATGTGGAAGGATCCAACTCATCTATAGCCAATATCCCAAGGGCCTATACATCAAATTTCAACAACCAAGCAATATATAGGAATCAAGCCATATGTCTATATTTTGTTAAATCATTATTGATATGCCAAAGAAAAATAATTCAAGGCCTAAATTCATGAAAACTAGACACATGAAAAAATATATGGCTTATTAAAGTGAATAAGAGGCTAACGTTGATGACATTATGCTAGGTATTTCTCTCTCTAGACAAAAAAAATAAAAAACGTGAGGATGGGTCATAAGAAAACTATGAAGACACATCTATAATTTTATGACTGACTTAGAATTGAGTCAATTTCAGTTGATGAGCTAAAGATAAGGTTGATAGGTCCTAATTGAGTGGAAAATGTAAAAGTATCATAATCCAAAGAAGCTTGATTGACACACTTATTTCAACTTTATTGTATAATTAAAAAATAAGAAGGTGGAACCTAATGCATTACAGATAGACATTTATCATTTCTCAGAAAGGGCTATGTTCTTGAAGATATTAACAAGGTGTCATGTGGCCAAATACTTATGCTTTCATAGTGCCACATAGATAAGAGAGGTTTGTGTTCCCCACAATACCTGTGCATAATAGCTCTAACAAAGATACTCTATTTTGAGTTTTTTTAAAACTTGTAGAGGTTTAACCTCATCGACTAGTCATTTATATCTCAATGAAGCATACTATAACCATTATGACATGGTCTACATCATACCTCTCCTTGATACTCCTTAGTGGGACATGAATTTTCATTCTATCTTATCTGTCATGAAATGAGGAATCTTATAATATAATTTTGTTCTACCATTTCAGGCCATTTTGACCAAGAGTGGGACCTCATGCCTCTTGGAGTAAATACCTATCTCTCCCTTATAAACATACCACTTCCTAGTATGATAGAGGGTTGGAATCTATTTTTATATGAATGACGTTAGAATAATGGAAAATTGTTTTTCTATGTAAAATGTCTAGTTTCCTTACAATTACTACACTTTATTTTCCTTTAAAGGATTAATACTAATATAATAGGACCATAATTTATGTCTTACTATAGAGTGTATGCATTAACTAGGATGTGCTATTACTATTTTAGTTAGGTTATTTGACTCCTTTAACTTTAATTGAAGTTTGTAAGGATATTTGTGTGACTAACTATAGACCTTTTATAGTACATTCATTAAAGGAGTCATAGAATTGAGAATTTCCCCTTTTCCTTAGACTCTCTCCCTATATGATCAAATCATGAGCCATTGTGAAACTTAGAATTTAGTGGTATAATTATTTATAGGTACATTTTAGTACTAAAAGCATGTATATTTCCATTTAATTAGAAGACTTTATTTATACCTTACTCTCCTTCTCTTTTTATATTTATTTATGTTCTAGTGATCTTTCCCTTCATTTATAAATGGTTACATGAAGCAAATTAGAGATCTTAAATTTAATATTTTTCAATGGGCTTAGATAAAAGTATATAACTTCTACAATTCAATGAGAAAATTGGTATTTGACTTATTAGATGACTCTAAATCTCTAAACATCACATTTTACAATAAAACCCTAGGAGTAGGTGAGATCAAGGTAAAATAAAAAAGTGGGCTTCTGAAATTTTCATTAGTTGATTATCCAAAAGTACAAATGAAGTAAGTTATATAGTTAGATATTAGGTCACCATAAAGGTAACATCTCAACTCATAATTAGAAAATACATTCAATGTATTTTCCCTAATGACCTTAACAACCCTAAGTTAGTTAACTGAAAAATATGTAGGTAAAACCAAAATTAGGAAAAAAACCTACACTAACACTACCATAAAGTGTAACTTAGGTGGGTATAATAATTGGGTCTTAAAAACAACCCTTGATGAGATACCCAAGAATAATGAAACTCATATAAAGTGGAGAAAATGAGAAAAACTATATGATAAAACTCCTCTCTAAAATAGAGTAGAGAGAGAGAAAAACTACATGCTCTAAAGATGTTAGACACAACTTAAAATGTGTCCACAAGTGAGATAAACATATCAAATAGAGAGGATAATTAAGAATTCCCCATAAAATATGTTGAAGATACCTCTAATAGAGCTCACATAGTGAATAATGTCACTGATTAGATCCTCTTCCTAAAGAATAGATACACTCCATGTGCATTGAATAATGTTTCTTCCCTTTGCTATAGGAATAAAGTGAATGGTGTACTAGAAGTATAACCATTCCAAAATGGGTGATGAAGGAGGAAATAATAAAAATAAGTATGAATAGGGTCCAAAATAAAAGTATGGTATTGGTATAGAAAGATAATTCACTAGAACTAAATGTAATGTCATTGAAGTGAACTTATCAAAAGTGGTTTGAATGAAGAGTAGATCGCCATGGAATAGTGAATGGGTCCACCAAGTGCTTGATGGAACACTAAAAAAGGAACCATTATCCTCATGTATATTAATAGGGCCAAATGATATATGAAATAATGGTGTAATAGAAGTAGAGGTGAAAATAGGCTATAGAATGCCATGTACTTGTGGAGTAGACTAACCAATGTTTGATGAGTCCTAGATAAATATACCTACACCTTATAATGTCAAAAGTGGAAAAGAGTTAGGTGGATAAATAACTAACTCCTCAACATTTATAATGTGATAAGGACATGGTAGAGGTGTGTCCCCACCACTACTATATTCATATATGCTAGAATAAGAATAATCAATCTCAAAGATGTGCTTAGTCTCAAAAGCGTCATCAAGTACAAGTGAGTCCAATGAAGAAGAATGAGATAGATCAATATATGAATTAATGTCCATATTAAGTGGAGATCATGACTAAATAACCCTTAAATTTGAATAAGAGACTATAGATGTAGCATACAAATACATAGATTAAATATCCATAGGAAGATAAGAGTCATTTATTCTATCACAAGGTCATCTCTCATTATAAAAAGTGCCAATATATGTTGGCTCTAAAAGATAACTTATGCCTCCATAGATTATAAGTTATTAATTTTGAGTTGGAAGTGACCAATGACTTATTTACAATGTAAGCAAGGGATGAGACATATTTTGGGTGCTCCCCTCTCCCTTTTTGATTGATGGGGGAGTGACATCATCCAAAAAAATGCTTCTATTTGAAAATGAATAGTGTCACTTTCTATTATAATAAATTTGATGATCTCTTACATTTCAAATTATATACGCTTAAATTTGATGTCTTTGTGGTCAACATAGGAGGAAAATGAGTGATAAAAGAATGGATCATTATGAAAAAAGTGTTAAGAGTCTAATGGGTGTTTTTTCACTAGTTGGAGTCTATCTAGGGTGCTTTCACATAAGTCAAAGCCTTTAAGTTGATTCTATTGTTATTAGAGTTTGAGTGGTGTTTGTGTACTCATCATAATATGATGGTGTGCCAAGAACATTGTTAGGTTTTCATGGCTACTTGGGTAGGTGTTAGGTTCCTATGGCTACTTAGAAAAGTTTTGAGTTATTTCATCCTTGAATGTAAAGTCTTGAATGTCCACTGAAGGTTATAATTCTGTCATGGAAAGTATGACAAGCATGAAAATGTTGTTGAAGGGTGAATTTCTAGTTAGGATTGTAAATCCAAAGCTAAAAGTCTAAAAATCTTGGGAAATTGCAAAAATTACCTCAAATGGGTAGAAATTCCACTAAAGTTGAAAACTTATAAATCTACATATTGAATACAACTTCTCCATAAACTAGTAAAAACCCATTTGAGAACTTGAAAAACACAAAAATTATTCCTTGATTTGAGAATCTCACTATAGATAAATATGTGTAACCACTAAAAAATCCTCGAAATTCTCTAAAATGGGCAAAATGGCTATCATGAATCTACGTCATGTTTATAGATGATTTTAGGGATTTGGCTCCTTTTATATCTAATAAAACTATATATTTTGTAATTTAATAATTGACTATATAGTTTTCACATATTTTCATGAAACCGCACCAAACCTATGAAAATAAAAA